>JAHDVE020002508.1:0-102615 GCA_022606495.2 Halesus radiatus | reverse complement strand
CATTTCTTCAGACTGATTCGCGGATGGCTCGAAAACTCAGCTATCATGGAGAGCATTTATTTCTATGGGTATCTCCGTCACCGATAGCATAGACTGTTTTATCTCCCGGCCTGCAGGACCAACTTGCCAATGGTTATGCCGGTGGGGAGGGCAATCTTGCTGTTAAATAGAATCACTTCGGATATCGACATATTTAGCATCAATGAAGCTGCATTTAAACATAAAGCCTTGTTGCTACTTGTATAGTTTACTGAGATTATGTATGTCTACCTTCTTTTTTTTTTAAATTATTATTTTTTTTTTATATGTAATTATTTTGGATATACATCCTGTATTATCTTTAAAAATGTCTTCTTAATGTAAATTTTGTAAAATTTTTAAAATGAATAAAGAATTGAATTGAATTGAATAGAAAGCCACCATTTTGCATTTGGGTTTTTTAATTTTCTATCCTGAACCCTTCGTTATTTTGGAGGTATTCCATACCCTTCCCCCAGTAGCACCCTCCGTGTTCATTTTCTATGTACGCCACTGGGTGCAAACACAATAGGTGCTCGTTTTTTTTAAAGAAAGGCAAATATTCCCTGGTTACGAATAACCTGACAATATTTTAAAATCTTCTACTACCATCACAGTAAGCTGAAGATATTGCTTGTATCGTAATGGACGATTTAGCCCGTCGAGGAATTGAACTCACGACACCTGGGTGAAACCCAAACGCGATGCCAACTCAGCCATTGACCGGTTTAAGACTTCGTGGTCGAGGAGTTATTATAATTGACTACTTATCCAGCGTTCACAAATTAAAATCCCTGTGTGTACAAATAAATGAAATTTAATCGATAAATACGTATGTGCTTTTTCACACTTAATTAATATACATATTTAGATTTGTAGCAGTGGCAGATACTCCAACTAACGCCCCGGTCAAAGATCACCATTCAGAATCGAAACGTAGCGGAAATGATTTTAATTCAAATAAAGTTTAACAAAAGGTAAACCAACAAAGTTTCTTGTGCTAACAGTGGTTAACCACTGTTAGCACAGGAACTAACTAATTTAACTTCATAAATAAAATATCTCTATTTACAGATGTTTTATATATGAAGTTATCAAGATAAAGAAAAAACAAAATAAGAAGGAAGGGGGGAGAGGAAGAGGAAGATAGGATCGGGACAGGAGATGCTCTCGATACATCTTATACTTATCCATCAATTTACGTATTACTTCGGTTCGATATTTTGAAAGAGTATTGTGAAGAATGTCAATATTGTGAAATTGTGTGTTATATTGCTCACCAATACGGGGAATTTGAGAATTTATCTTAAGATTGGTCCTGCTTAATAATATAATATCCTTGCTTATTGACAGAATCTGGATGGCCAGATACTTCCCAACCCACTCTTCCCATGTTTCTTCCTCTCCCCATTCTGAGACCTCGCGATGTAATCCAATTGGGGATGCCATAGTCGTACTCGATCCGGACAATTCTGACTCTTGTGTTCTGTTCACATTCCTTAGAAACCATTTCCAATTTTCTTGTCATGTCATCGCACCGAGCATACATACTGTTTGTATCGTTATCTGATATGGTGAGTCATTTAACAAATTGACATACTTTTCGGGTGATAAAATTACTTGCAATTTAATAGTTACTATCGGATTATGAAAAACACGTAACGGGCAATCTGATTCAATCAGCTAATCTCGTTAATAGGTTTCACGTATTATCCGTCTGCAGTTAATACATTAATAATTTACACGGCTAAGGTATTTCACATTATATGTGCCAGGGGCGGTCAAACTTTTTTTCTAGTAGCGACAAGTTTTATTTATGTACTAGCTGATATTTCATAAATCGATTATTATAATAATAGAGGAAAGGAAGCATATTCGGAATACCATTTACATTTTAGGGTGCAGAAAATAAGATAAAAATGTTTTTACGAATAAAAGTCGATTTAAATGTTAAGAAACTAATAGTTTATTAGGAAACGAGAACAGAAATTAAAAAAAATATTACAGTGCTTTTAAAAAATAAAAAATTAAAGAATGAGAAAAAATGCGTTTTTTTTAAAGTGCATGTAATTCGGAATAGTATATTCCAAATTATATTCACTTTTAATATTTCAGAATATAATAGTGTCTTGTTAATTATTTGCAATAATCACATACATACTCTTCTGTTTCGCATCCGGCACATTCATTGTGTACCCAGAGGTTGCACATTAGGCACTTGACCCAAAGTTCTCCCCTTACATCCTGACTGAAAGGACCATTGCAGAAAAAGCACACTGCGTCTTCATCGTGTGGTTTATTAGTTCCAGGAGGGATGACTATATCAGAAGAGGAACTGTCATCAATTACTTCCGATGCAGAAGAATCCGAGTCAGTAGCAATATCTGTCGTTTTTTTCTTTTTGGAATTTTTTGTACCCTTGGGCTTGTTCTTGGCAGTCCTCTTTTCCTGTTCATCTATTAGGTGCTTCTTGTATGGAGAACTTGATATAACGGTTGAAACCGCTGATTTACGCCCTCTATTGGATGTTTTTTTCCTAGTTTGCGGAATCGGGGAAACATCAAATGGGGTAATGATAGTGCGATTGGGTCTTCCACGCGAAGTCGACGGCTGGGGTTCAATCGCGACCAAGGAAGGACTTTGTTCTTCGGGTGGATTTTCCATTAAAGCTAATGGACGTGCTTCAACTTTCATCATGGGTGTTGTTGACGCTTCTGCACAATGCTGGACTTCAGACTCTTCAATTTCTGCAGCAAGAAAGTCAGCATCGCTAAAAATATGCCGGTTGAAGGGATAGATTCCACTAACATTGAATCCATTTGCTGCAATCTCTCCGGTTTGGCATTTGCGATAAGCATTTCCAAATAACTTCGTTATGTCATATACTGACAAAGCTCGTGCGTTATTACGTAGCCACATACGAATTTCTTCGCTATAATAGGCCTTCAGAGGACTCATGAATGACCTGTCGAGGGGCTGAATTTTGTGTGTGCAGTGAGGAGGGGGTGATATTATGGAGACGTGATTCGCTCTAGCCAAATCTACAATCTCCACGTTTTTTGTATGGCTATAATGACCATCCAAGATTAACAAAACCGGAGAGCTCTCGCTTGGTTTAGTTTTCTCCATGAAATGTAAAAACCATTGGGTAAATAGGTGAGTTTGTATCCACCCAGATGGATGACATTCTCCAACAGATCCAGCCGGGGCTCCTTTCATGAGCTGTAGATTCATATTTTTGCGGGGGAAAATTATCATTGGAGGCACATATATGCCTGATGCGCTCAGACAAACCACAATAGTTATAAGAGACCCTCGTTCAGCCGAAGTTAGTGCACCGATTTGTTTTTTACCACGGCGTCCAATGATTTTCGGGATTTTACTTTGAACGATAGATAGTCCTGATTCATCTACGTTGAATATACGGTCGGCGGGGTCGTTTTTTTCTGAATACACATTTTCTAGTATGTCGTAAAATGTGTCCAATTTTTCTTTGGTAAAACCGATGGCTCTTGCAAACGAGGTTCCTGTAGGTTTTCTCATAGATAACACATTTTTGTGTCTATTTAGGAAGCCTTTCAACCAGTATCTGCCAGCAATTCCCGATTTAAAAGGAGTTGGATGATTATTTTTAACAGCCACTTGATAAGACAATCGTCGGATATCCATTTGTGTTAGACCATAGAACTTTTTTTCCATTACAAGGGCGTAGTCTACCAATTGTTTTTCGAACTCTGCACTAAAAACTGGTTTTCGGCCAATTTTCTTTGAGGTTAAAGTCAAAGAGTCCGCATCTTTTTCAGATACGAGTCGAAACAAAGTAGTACGTGGGACTTTAAAGTGTTTAGCTGCCATCAAATATCCCATTTTTTTATTGCGAACAGCAGTAATGGCTTCACACATATCATTCGAATCCCACTTCTTCCTTTTCTGGTACAAATTTGATGACGACATCTCTGTAAAATTAAATAAAAGTACTTAAAAAAATGAATATAATTTGGAATACTATTCCGATTTTGCATCACATTCCGTATTCCGCATTAGCAACATATAACCTAAAAGATCTTTCTTATATCACATGTCAACGTATTAAAAAATGCAAAAACGAAAGCCATACTATAAAAATAAAACTCTTTCTGAAGTGATTTCATTTGTAATGTTATAAAATAGTTTGGAATATGGGGTGATTATAGTGGATTAAAAACTCACCGAAAAAGTTTTGATAGGAGCAACTTCACAAAACACGTCAGCATTCATCCGCAGACACAGGAGAACTATTATTCCGGCCAAAATCAAGGCTCACAGCTTCGACTTTCAATAGTTATAATTATTACCGATAGATTTCGCCACCCGAACCGAAGATAAGACGGTATTCCGAATTACCAACAGTATTCCAAATACGCTTCCTTTCCTCTATATATTTTTTTAATAAAGTTACGAAGTCGTGAATTCTTGCTTGTCGTTTGGGTGCCATAATTTGATTTGACAGCGAAAGTAACGCTTTGTGACTACTATTACTATCTCTAAACAAAGAAATGGTTTGAAAATTTTATTTTATTCCAAACATTTTTTTTTAAATGTATCTAAATAATAAAGTTCTTCAGCAAACCTTTTTTTTGCAATCTATGGCTGACCAGAGGAGGTACGATGTTTTTCGTACTAATTTTAAAATGTTATAGCAACAGTTTTATAAATTGGATTTCATTAAAACTACTCTCTAAACCTTTCCGGCACTAATAAGAATAAACTGTGCTATTTTCAGCTAAATCGGTGGAGTTATTTTCGAGAAAATCGAGGACAGACATACAGACAAACATTCATTATTATATATTATTCAACTTAACACGTTTAACTTCTCTTTTTTTATTAGTACAGTCGCATATGTTATATAGTAATAGAGTAATGTAAAAGTAAAATCAAATAAAAATATAACACACAAAGTTTTTTTTAATGATATACATATATTAATTTAAACAATGGCATGGCAAAAGTATAAATAATCAATAGCTAATGAGAACTTAGTGTTTATTGAAGATATTTTAATAATTAATTTAATGTTCAAGATTAAATTCACGGAATAATACTTAATAATACTTGCATACGCTGTAAGTTAGGATGAAATAATAATCACTTGAGATAATAACAAATTAAATAAGTTCGAGACAGAGCTTGGTATGTTATACAATTAGATAAGTTGTTCTACTTGCCGAAATAAATTTAACAAAGTTTATATTTTGTTGTTGATGTGTTAAATATGTCGATAATATCTTTGTAATTATTACCTGAATTCTGTATACGGCTAATAGGAGTATACAATTCTGATAAATAATGTCTCGACATCGATTTTCGTAGTACGTAGAAGGAAATTAAATATAACAGTTCACAGCTGTCAAAAATTGGATTTATAATTTTGTACAAACAAAGTAAATCAGTAATTTTGCTACGTTATGTTGATAAAAAATCTTGTGGCGATCGACTGATGTCATTTGTAATTATATCACGGAGATAACAATGAAAACCCAATTACAATTCGTACATGTGATGTATTTATAAAACAGATTTTTTATACAAATTAATAATAACGATACAAAAAAAAAGAATTAAGGTGTACACATCTCCAATGACGTATATACGCGTGCAATCACAGATAGATCCCGATGTTTACTGAACATCAGTAGCAATATATATTTTTTTAATTTAATGTAAATTAAATTTAATAATGTTATTATTTAGTTCTGCATTTATTCTAGTTTTTATTATTGTGACAGCTGTTTCGGAGTTCAATGCTATTTTCAAACTGCAGTAGAAAGTTGAAAGTTGCAAGGAGCGGTGACTGTGAGTGAAATAGGAAAAAAATAGGAGAAGAGATTAGAACTAACGGATTTTAAGAGATGGAACGTCGAGTAGTTTTGACTCGTATGAACAAGAAATAGTACAATAGATAGGTCCGCGATCGACCAAAAATACTCGTAGTTCGCGTTTGACCTGTAGATCGCGATCGACCCATTGCCCATCCCTGATATCTACGCAGTTTAGAAAAACAGACAACCAACTTTGATCAATTGCGATTCGTGACCTTTCTAGTTGGGAATTTAATGAAAAAAAGAAAAAAATTCCTTCTACATATATGTAAAAAAAATACTATGTTTATTCTATTCCATATTATGTACTCGTATATTTTTTCCTAGATCTAAAGGAATTTCATCATATTATCACCAAAAATTTGCGACCTAGCAACAGGAAATAATTCAACGATTAATTAAACCGTCCGTGGCTAGTGAATAATATAATGTCGAAGGTTACAAAAAAATATCGCAATTAACGTTAAAACTTTAAAGTTCGTTTTTTTTAAATAAAAAAATTATCGTCGTCAACAATTAAATTATTTTAATAACAAATTAAAACACGATAATCACAGTAAAATCTGGTGATTCTTGCAAAATATTTTTCACGCCACGATTTACTGCTGAATCACCACGAGAATGAAAAGGTATGAACTATTGCTTAAGGCAGAAAGCTCAATAATCGCTGAATTCATAACGCACACATATAATTCATTTTGGACTGGCTCTCTGGCAGCATTACCTATAACGGACAGGTGGATTTTATCTTCGAATTTGAATGGCGCCCTGTTTAAAGTGTGGTAATATGATTTATTTATTGGGTTTTTACAGATGTTCACACTTACGTGAGAACAATCCAGTTATAAAACTCATTTAATATACACAAATTACAACTCATCAAAGGATACATAAAACATAAAATTATAAAAACCCACTCAATGATACAAAATACAATAGAAACAAGAGACAAAGAGAGACACACGTGATGATCATTGTTACATATTTTTAAGTAATAGCAAGACATTTTTTTCTGAAACTGTATAGATTATCGACAAAAATGTCAATATTAGCACACTCTATCTTATTATATAGTTGACACATTTGAGACAGAGTACATTTTTTTCTGAAACTGTATAGATTATCGACAAAAATGTCAATATTAGCACACTCTATCTTATTATATAGTTGACACATTTGAGACAGAGTACTAAAGCAGGCAATATTATTTCTGAAAGTATTCAAGTGGAATGTGCTATGGGGTCTTGAAGAATAGGAATTAAGTACATTTATTTCAATACTGCTAAGACATAATACAGTATCTATATGACCGTGAATTAGTTTGTATAAACATATTAAATATATAATTTGCCTTCTAATTTTAAGAGAATTAATGTTGAAGTATTCAATACGTACGTCGTATCTAAGATGGTCGTGTAAACCACATTTAAAAGATTGCATTCTTACCTTTTTTTTAAGAGTTTCAACAATGTTTTCATATTTGAAGTAATGATGTAATTCCAAATAGATCTTCCATATTACAATTTACTTCTAATTAAGGCGCTATAAAGGGTTAGAGTTGATTGGAGGTTCTTGAATGGTTTACATATTCTGCGAATAAATCCCATAATTTTGAATGATTGACACGTAATGACGTTATGATACATGTTTGTTTTATGTTCTTATCCTTTTTATAGAAGATCACTGCACAAACTCACGTCGCAGACCAACTGAAATATATACTAAACTAAAATAAAATTAAATAAGTTCTTTTATATATTTTTTCAGATAAATACACAGAATGACCCACTGAACCCTAATTCCTTGGTCCTTTAACGTTTTGTCTCTTTCAATTTATATCTTATCTCACTCTTTTATAATATTATAAGTTATCTACCTGCGTTTAACTGTTCCCCTTCTATCTAGGATGAACGAAGTATATATGAAGAATGAGTCAATGGTGAATGTGAGTAAGTCTGCGAAAGCAGTGTCCAATATAGTTGTGAATGATGAATACTTGGAGGAGGTTTGTTTGTTTGGGAATTATGTTTACGAGGGGTGGAAAGGCTGATAGGGATATTGAAAGAAGGGTGAATGTAGGAAACTCCATTAAGGGAGGACTGAACGCGGTGGCGCTACCAAAAAGTTGCTCAAAGAAGCGAAGCCATCAGTCCATAATGTAGTGCTGATACCAACCCTGATGTATGGCAGTGAGGCACGGAACTAGCAGAGGAAGTATGAAAGTAGACTGAATGCTGTAGAAATGAAATCCCTGGAGCGTATATGTCCTAAAACTATGTATGATCAAGTAAAATATGTGGAGATACGTAAAGAATGCAAGGCTGATCTAAGCGTAATGAGTGCGATGAAGAAAGGGACGTTTTCGGCATTGCGAATTCACGTGAAAATGACGAAATTTGCGTAAAAAATTACCGTTTTCAGGAGCGACGAAAAAACATTTTTTATTGCTTTGGTCAAAGTACACAAGTGACTTATCTCTAGAAATATATATTTAGCATTAAATATCACAGTTCGTATCAGGCGGGAACTGTCATCTCTAGTAGACTATATTTCCCGCAGGTCCCTAAACAGTTTTAAACGTCCATTAAAATATATCCTCTTCTATCTATCTATTACATAAAAAAAAATGTTATACACCGTCTTATAGAGGAGTTTTGGTACTTCTTGATGAAATTTTGCGCATTTATGCAGACGTTCTAAATAAGAGGAGAATTACTGGGTAGGGATAGGGGTAGGTAGAGAGGTAACACATCATAACCTCAAAACTTGGCTCCAAACCATTCATAACCCCGGGTTCTTCAGGTAATTATATATAAACAAAAATATACTGTAATAACATGGAGTGCTGAAACCAACCCTGATATCCCATCCCTGATGTGCCCATCGCAGAGTAATGATGAAAGTAGACTGATTTCTGTAGAAATGATATTCCTAACGCGAATGTATGATACGATGTATGAATGTGAATAAAGTAAGAAGTGTATGCCAAGATCGAATTTTTTGTCGGTCCGTCCTTTCCGCCTACCCCTGCGGAGAAACGGCGTGATGGTTAGTTAGAAAATCAACAAGGAGGATAAAATACATTTTCTATATTAAAGCCTATCACACAAATACGGTATATTTCTCTCCTTTACCGGATATTAAGAAATTACAATACTATAATACACTGCTCTAATAATTAAATATAGATTTTTAATGACACAATTAATCAATTAAAAAAAAAACACAAGTTTTACCATTAATATCAAACTGATAATGTGATGATGCCCTTTATTAAGTACCAAAACAGTGTACCATCAGCACAGGTGACCATAAGGAGTTAGTTTATACACCTACTTTATAATATGTTTTCGATCTTTCACTTCTTTTTCATTCTATCATAATATTTGAATATTATATATAGGTACTGAAGAGAATGTATGAGACGTTTTATGAATGCGAATGAAACAAGAAGTGTATGCTAAGATCCAGTTGTTTGGCGGTCCGTCCTCTCTGCCTATCCCTCCGGGGAAACGGCTTAATGGTTAGTTAATTTATTATTATTATTTTTCTATTTAATTCGTAGAAGACCATTTAATTTTTTGTTTTATTTTAGCTTTTTGTTATTATTTTTTTTAAATTTAATATAAATAAAATTTAATAATGTTACTGTTAAGTTCTGTAGGTATTTTTAGTTTTTATTATTGTGACAGCCGTTTCGGCGTTCAGGGCCATATTCAAACTGCGGTTAATTTAAATTGTGACGACTTATTTATATGATTTTATTTACTCCCCCCCCCCCCATTCTAATTTCGACGGGGTTTTTTTTTAAAGTAATATTGTCGGTAAAATCGACTTACTCAAAAAAATAATTAAAATTCTATATCCCACATGCAATGTGGATTAACCGCTTTTTTTAAATGGCCTTGAACGCCGAAACAGCTGCCACATTAATAAAAACTAAAAATACTCGCAGGACTTAATAATAATGGTTAGTTAGTTTTTGTAATCAGAGGACAATAAATTAATGATTTACGTGTCGATTATTTGAATTGTCTTATTTCGACAACCTGTTGACAAGCTGTTACTAAAATTTAAAAAAAGAACAATTTGTTTTAACCACTGAAATCATTGGAATACATTACCTTCACCAGCTTTAACAAGTTGCCCGAGGAACTGAGACAAGCGTGCCCTTCGACACATCACGAAATGATGATCTGAATACTATTTTATAATTTGGAGAAGCATTTATGATAGGTACCAACTCGGTTCTAATCTGAGCCGTCCTCCAGAACATTATGTACATTAATTTATTGTTATTTTCCTGTTGTTTATATATGTGGAGTAATTTAAAAAAAAACGTTTAATCCACTCTCGCTGTCACTGAAAGGATAGGCAGATAATGCGTCATTCACCACGTTTCTAGCACGACAAAAACCGTCTAGCTTTAAAGCAGTTAAAAATTTTCATTTTGTATTTCTTTGTCCTCGATGTTCTCGAAAATCATTGGACCGGTTTCGCTGAAAATTGCACAGTTTGTTCTTATTAATAGCGGGAAGGTTTAAAGAGTAGTTTTAATGAAATCCAATTTGTAAAACTGTTCCTATAACGTTTTAAAATTAGTACGAAAAACATTGAAGCCGACATGTTTTATTTAGGTTAGCCCATAGATATAACACTCTAGTTGGCTACATATTGGAAATTCAAAAGAAGAAGGTTTTTTGGGTAGAATATTTTCCAAATTAAAAACACGAGTAGGTACCTACATAAGAACTTTATGATTTAGATATATTTCGAAAAAATAAACGTTTGGAATGAAATAAAACATTCAAATGAATGTTTCTTTATTTGGAGATAGTTCTTTCGCTGTCAAATCAATTATGGCACCCTAATGACAAGCAAGAATTCACAAGATCATAACTTTATATAAACCCGAGCGAGACCGGGTACACATCAGTTAGTGCATAATAAAACAATGAATTACATTTGTCGTGTGAGGAATGGATAAATACTGAAATTTTAATCTAAATAAAAGAAAGAAGTATGCTAACAAACAAAATGTAGGAAACAGAATACAAAATACTCCTAAACATTATCAATAAACTTGATGACAAAAATAAATATAAAACAATGGACGAAGTTGAACTTATATCATTATTAGTTAGGGAGGATCTTATAAAAATAATTTTAATTCAGTAAAAGTTTCACAAAGAATCATCATAAAAGTAATATTTAAAAAAAAATCCACCTTCTCAACGAAATCACTTTTCACAGTATTTCCAGTACCAAATGTTGAAGATGCATTTAGGTAAATTTCTAATATAAAAAATGTGTAAAGAGAAAATCTTAAGGAAAATCAGGAATATTTCAAACATATGAGAAATGATCAATTCATAACACCTAATTTTAAAACAACTCAAATACAAAACCATTACATTTATCAAGCCAATTTTTTTTTTCATATGTCTTCCCCATTGAAATGCGCTGTATTAATTAATGATTGATGAGAAAAAAAAATTATATTAAGCTTTTCTTTAAAATATACTAAATATTTCATAGAACACATTTTATAAATAGAAGCAAATTAAATATTTGATAACTACCAAAGTAAGAATCGTGGCTCCCTTATCAGACACAACAACTCCTCTTTTCTGATAAGGTATACACGATCAAGAATGAATACTCTTTAATTAAATATATTTTATTAATTACATATAATGCAACTTAAAAAGGCCGAATTGAGGATTCTGCCTCAAATGAATTTGTAAACAACTTCTCAGATAGCATCAGTAGTATGTTTCATACGTGCAATCACAAAGTTGTTAATCTCGAACTGGAAGAACTATACCACGGCATACACGTACCAAAAGCTGCAATAACTAGCATTGAAAACATTGTCAATAAAATTGAAACCTTTAAGAGCACAGAAATTGATAATATAAAAATAAGCTGCATCCTCTTCGGACTGCATCCCAGAGTTTTGTCGTCGGATCATAAAGCTGAGTGATACGTAACTCAATATTATCAATATTACTCAATAATATTAAATTTTCTTAGTACTCAATTTTAAACGCATTTTTCCTCATGGCACCAACCAGTACCTATCAAACACATATACATAATCTCTTTATACTTAAATATTATTTTTTCTGGATAAATCATATTATATTACCATACTATGTAAATACTAGTTTTTTTCCCCTTCTATTTTTGTATAATGGCACTTAACACCTCGACTCCGGTGATGGGTCTGATTTGACCCAGTGTTTTTTAAATAAAAGATTTTGCCGCAAATATTACGTTTAGGCTAATTTCCTCTTGTCTATTCTTTTATTAAATATTTACCCACATCTCGACTCAAAAATGATTAAAATTGGACACGTTTTAAATAAGTTATAAGAATAATTATGTATAAAAACACGCAAAAACTCGATCTCTTCTCAGTTGAATTTGAGCAGCCGACGAAACAGTATATCTCTCGCTCTATCCTTCCGTCTTTGTCTCTCGCAGTCCTTAACACGCAGATGTTGTCAACCATTCGGGCACATTTCTAGTATTGTGTTTTAATTTTTTTATTTCGTACCGTACTAACGCAATGGCAAGGCAACATTATTTAGCTGATAATGAGATTGAAAAGCTACTTAACAGTGAGATCAGTGATGATGCCGACTTGGAATTCGAAGCATTGAATCCAGAATTTGAAAGTGATCCGGAAGACATATTACTAGAGGAAATATCTGAAAGTGAAAATGAAAGTGATAATGCAGTTAGTGTAGGAAATCTGAGTGAATCCGTTGCAGATCGACTTGTCAAATTCCGGATTCCTTTAATTTTTTAATGAAAATTGTTAATTTAAATTTGTTTTGTTGAAAAATAAAAGTTTTAGTATTTTTAACTAAAATGTATGTCATTCAATGGTTTTAATTGTGACAAATAAATGTGTGAGAAAATTAAATACTCAAATAAGAACGCCATTATATAATATTTTCTAATATTTTCATAAGCAATCATCATATAATATGGCTATAAATTTAATTTATTTTATTTTTACACATCTTTCTATTAGAGGTACAGCAACAAGGAAGAATTAAATAAGTGATTTTATTTCTGGTATTTTAAATAAAACAAGATATACTTGTAAATGCACACCATCGATTTCCCGAAAATGTTAATAAATATAGAAACAAAATGTTCGCTTCCACTGACTTCCTGGGTCGAGTCCTTACCCCCCCCTCCCGCACTACCCTCTTCATTCCACTGACCATCGGCGGCGGTTGTCTCAAGACGCGACCATTTTAGTCGTGCTTTTGCTGTCGCGTCGTATGCCCGCGCTGCTGCATATCGAAGAACCGCAACATTTACGGAATACTAATTTCTAAAACATTTATCTTTATACAAGAAACACAAGGGATATGTTATGAGTTTATGAGGAATTATATAATATCATATAAAAGTAAGGATATGAACGAAAAATGCATAAAAAAGCCTTTTAATTTCATCATTTCAGCCGGGTCAATCTGGACCCACCATCGCCGAATGTGTTTTATTTTGAACCTCCGGGTATTACGTGTTAATATAAACTAAACTTGTCAATTTGACTGTCCTAAAATGGGAATTGTTCCTAGTTGGGCAGTCAAAGCTTTTTCAAATGTTATTGTAAAATAATGTGTGTTTCAAATAAATAAATATTATTTTTCTTATTATTAAGAATGTTTGATATAAATAAACATATGAAAACTCTTTGAAGAATAATTACACATTTAATAATTTCAATAATAAAACAAGCTAAAATTCCGCAAGAATTTCAATTAGACCATACTCCAGCTCTAGAAAAAATTTGAGAAGTTTTTATCAAATAATTAACCAATTACCTTGAAAATGGCCGGCGAGACGTGCCGTTATTGGTTGGAGCGCCGACGAGCGGCTAGATGTATATTTATTTAACTAGCGGCTAGAAGTATTATTCTTCCAACGACTAGAATCTCTTAATTGTTTTACGTAACAGCATGAATTGGTAAAACTTAAAATTGAACTCCCTACCAGTATTCACTGCCTTTTAAGTCTCAACTCCCCTCAAATTAAGAATTGATTAGCAAAATATATTAATAAAAATGGCATTAAAATTTAAAAGTAATTTATTTTAAGAACAATCTGTACTATTAAAATCTAACTGATTAAACATGGCCAATGTCGGCCTTAAGGCCATCCACCGGCTAAAATTTTAACGAAATCACCAGCTCCTTATGCAGATGGTGACAAAGTTCAAAATCCCGCTGTACATCGGCCGCATGTTTCGATTTCGGCAAAAAAAACATCTCGGACATAATTATTAAAATGTTTTACCGTCATATTCTAAAAAACTTAATTTATCACAATGAACAATGCGAAAATATGGGAAAAAGAGTTCATAAGTAGGAGATTTTGCGCTTTAAACATTTTTTTAATGTCTCATACTTTATTTTTTTCTAAGCTTATAAAAAGACATACCAAAAAAAATGACGGTTAAATGAAAGGCCAAGGTGCGATCTACTTGCAGTATTTAATTCAATTATCTATGATATTTCTAGGCCAACAAATTCTCAAATCGAAAGCACACGATTTTGCATTACTTCCCATTGCATCGCCTTAATGTGTGAAAGCCATAAAATAACAAACAAACAAAAAACTTCTTATCGAGCTTTTGCTACAAAAGAGTTTTCTTAAATTTGTTTTAAAGTTCCAAAATTAGTTTCTGACTTCAAACTGAATGGAAGGTTATGAATGAAGATTCAAAAATGTGACCCAGCGCATTGATATCAACTATCCTCAAACATCGTACTAGTACTTTATCCAAAAATAATTAGAGGTTAGAAATAACATTTTTCATTATTGGTTTAGCTGTAGAATTTGTGTTAATACTGGCGTTTACTTTTATATTTGATATCTCTAATGGATGAGTTTTTACGAATGAATTTTATTGGTAAGTAATAAATTATGTTTCATTTTGTTTCAGGCTTGCTGCTTACCTTGTTCTGCTGACAAAACAAAGGCATGACCTAGTGGATCCAACACTCAATCAGAAATCATAATAGTAAATAATTCAATTAATTCAATTGTTATCTCAGCGCGTGAAATAAATCTTTAATTTTTGACAGGCAAACGAGATAATAAATACGAAAGTTAAATGAGTCAACGACATAGTGCAATGAAAGTAAATCAAATATTATTAGACATTTAATTCTCACAGATATACGCGTAAATAGACTTGCAACAATTAAATTAAAAACTTGTGTGATTCTGTGAAATTTTAAATAAGTATCCTAATATAGAATTCTTTTTTAAAATATTTGAAAATATATAAAATATAAGTTTTCATAAATAATATGATACCTGAAAAGTGCGAGGAAGAATTGCACGACAGGATGACGTCAGAAAATAATAAAATGATTTCTAAGCCGGAAACAAACAACACAACAGAAATTCGAAATCTTTCGAATAGGGAATTGTCGGCCAAGGATATTTTGAAAAAGGGCGGCTTAGACACAAATGACGAGGCTTTAAATGGTCTTTTGGATAGGAGAATAGGGAACTTGCCAGCAAAAGTTATTCCCGGGGAGAGAATCCTGATTAGGGAAGATACGGTGGTGGGGGGATGTGCTACTTGCTCCAGTGGGAAGCTGGTTGGGTACTCGAAGATCAAGTTTGGACCAAAATTGTGCTGGAATCACAGGAGGACGAAGAAGGAATCAGCATGTTGTGAGTATTTCTTTATTTTTTCTAACTTGTTGGGTGATTTGATTTATAGTTTTCAAAGGCTTCCATATTTTATAAAATGAGGGTGATGTAGTTTATTCCGTTCGAGTACTAACCGTGTGTCTCACCCACCTAACTACCAACCACCAAACTGACAATTGGCTGTTCAATTAACAGCCAAATTTTTAGTCTAGGCATCATTTTGCGGAACTGTTTTGGTGATCATAAGATCTTTACGTAAGTTTTTTCGATAGTGATGTTCAAACTTAAATACCTAAAATAATTTTAATAGTTTCAATTTTTCAAAGTCCGCCAAAACGCTCCAAATCTATGGCCGGTCGGTTTTGAGGTTAGAATATCAAATGTAGAAACAAGGATGAGCTTTACCGTACATAATTTTAAATTCTATTCATAGTAAACCACAACGAAACATAATTAATAACACTATGTACCTCTTTAGAAACTTTAACTCAAAGAATAATAATCGTATTGAGCATTAACATTATCATAATAGATAATTGGTTTGCTCATGAATACTCTAATTTATTTCAATAACAGTTTTTTTAATATTTAACAAAAATTAAAGAGCTTAAAGTCACCCAAATTAAGATAAAATTTCGCTAAAACTAAAAAATACATATTTAAAATACAAAACAAAATGGAAAAAATTAAAATTTTCATACTAATCCAAAAACAGAATACACAAGTGACGTCAGATGTTCCAAATGCAATGGCACCAACATAATAAGGTGTTTTGATGAGATGATTATTTATTCACTTTTAAATAACGATTTAAAATTTCTACGTATAATTATAAAGTTATGTATGTATTCAGAATGAATATATATTTTTATAGCCATTATATGTTTCACTGGAATTCCTTATTTCCACGGTTCCCACGGCCAGCGTACTGTGTAAATACTAACATTTGTTTATTTCTTGATGGCCAGTGTAATCTAAACGGCAAGGCTAATTATTTGGTAATTTATTTATCCATATGATGATTTACAAGTACACAGCATTCTTGATAAGATTTTTTTTAAGATCGCTGTTTTAGTCTTCCTACACAGGCCCGATAAATTTTAACCAGTGATTCCTGAGTTTATTTTGAGAAAAAAACATGTAGGTGGCTTTTTGTCTTCAGTACCTTTTTGTTTTTCACCTAAAAACATTTAAAAAATCAACAGGTATTTGACAGTTGGGATCGCGGTGAGGGGTTGGGCGGTTACTCCACTGAGTGATGCCCACACCAGTGACGATATGTGAAATAATAGTTTTGTTTGAATTAAAAAAAAAAAAAACAACAAGAAAAAATGTCACCGGACACCAATTTTTTTTTTTTACTCCAAATAAGATCAGGGATCGCTGGTTAAATTTTTTCAGGTACGTCCCTTAACACCCTGTATAATCCATGATTGCCATGGTGAGACCCTTCCTATATGAGTGCCAACGATGATAGCCATTGTGGCGGACGCTAAAGCTCAGTTGACAGTCCAGTTGACAGCCGTACTTACCACGGCGTCTGTGCTGTGTAATGTGAATACTCGCGTCTGTGCTGTGCCTGCACTGTACTGTTCTGCACTGCGCGATGCTGGTAGATGTGAATAGATCTTAATTTAACACACGTATGAATCGGTACATTTTTTAAAAGTGATATAAAGTCATTAAAAGTAGTAAAACAAAACTAGCCTGAAAACATGATCTATCCTAACTCAATTAATCATTTAAAAAATTATATTATTTAAAGAAAAAGGTTTAATTCAGTTAGATTAGTGTAGTATTACATTTTTTTATTAATTTGAGACATATTACTAATAATATAATGCAAAAAGTCCGGATAAAATACTTTTTTCTAGTTTGTCTAAGGGGAGCTTGTTATTCCAAACTTTATCCTAAATGTACAGTTTAGGTTAGAATATATAAAATAAAAACATAAAAAAACATATGCAAAAAACTTATTGCATAAATATTTCTCAAGAATCTTACTCAAAAATATTTCTACAAAAATATTTTTAAAAAATCTATAAAAACATAAACGACAAGAATAAATCGTGCATAAAATAATATTTCCTTATTATCTAATACAGATAGTTTCTTTCGGCTAGCCAAGTCTTCAATATATTTATTAACAGTTTAGTTTAAATACAGTTATTTCAGCGTGTAACGTATTTAAACAGCTGTCCAAATTTGTTTGTATGCTAAGGAGCCATCTGCTGTTGTACTAAGTAAGGAATGTACATTGTGAATTAAAACTATTCAAAAACAAAATTTCTTTACAGACAACTGTTTTCCTTCTCAGTTTAGCCAAATTGAGATTCATGATCCCAATTTACAGATGGTACTTTAACACCCGGTACTTTAGGTTCTTCGTGGACTCCGTTACAATTTTAAAGTACGTAATGAGAACTGACCATTTTTTACCGTATTTTTATAATTTATTCATGTTTTTAGCCTACGTGCGTCCCGTTCTGCATAAGATGAGTAACTTGAGTACTTTGTGCAAATAATAATGTCCGGTAGAGCAATAAAACTTGTTGTACAATACTCCCGTTAGACAATATTCTGGTGAGAGAATGGGCTATATGCGAGGTGTTTTTATTTATACTGAGTTTTTACAAATGTTCACACTTACCTGAGAACAATCCACTTATAAAAACTCAGTTAATATACACAAATTACAAAAAACTCACTCAATGACATATAATACAATAGACACAAGAAGCACAAGTGATACATAATATTATTAGCAATCACTGTTATATATTTTTAAGTGAGTGAGCGGGAATTTTTTTCTGAAACTGTGCAGATTATCGATAAAAATGTCTGCATTAGCACACTCTATCTTATTATATAGTCGACATATTTGAGGCCGCGGACTAAAGTAGATAATATTATTTCTGAAAGTATTTAGGTGGAATGTGCTATGGGGTCTTGAACAATAGGAATTATGTACACTTATTTCATTACTGCTAAGACATAATATAGTATCTAGATGACCGTGAATTATTTTGTATAAACATATTAAATCAATAATTTTCCTTCTAATTTTAAGTGAATAAATGTTGAAGTAGTCAAGATGTACGTCGTGTGATCCAAGATGGTCATGTAAAGCACGTTTAAGAGATGACATTCTTAGCAATATGCATGAGATGAGGATTCCAAATAGAACTTCCATATTCCAATTTACTTCTAATTAAGGCGCTGTAAAGGGTTAGAATTGATTGAGGGTTCTTGAATGGTTTACAGATTCTACGAATAAATCCTATCAATTTGAATGATTTGCACATGTGTGATCACTAGATCTCTTGTTTTGTAAATATTGTGTTTTTATGAAATATTTCTAAACTTCTGAACATCGAAATAACATTTTTTATACGGGCATCTCGTGATGGAATTTCGTTATATTGATTTATTAGAACGATTATTAAACTGTTTTTCGCTTTATTTTTATTTTTTGACCTGACCGTTTTCAGCCTATTAAGGCCACCTTCAAACTGGTACAGTTTTTTTCCATAAACTAAGGTGGTAAACTATGATTTTATATCAATTTTATTAATCAGTTTTGCTATATCTGATTTTACATACTGTTGGGGGTTAAGATATTGTGAATCTATTTTTTTTCTTTGCAGTAATTCCACACATGTGGCTCTGAGGGAAATAATTTCCCTCAAGGCCTATATCATCTTTGGGGATGCTGTGAGAAACGAATGTTTGTCTGTCTGACCTTGATTTTCTCGAAAATTACTCGACCGGTTTCGCTGAAAATAGCACTGTTTGTTCTTATTATTATTAGAAGGTTTAGAGAGTAGTTTGAATGAAATCCAATAAGTAAAACTGTTGCTATAACGTTTTAAAATTAGTATGAAAAGCTTTGATCCCGCCACGTTGCATTGAGGTTAGAAAATAGATATACCACTCTGGTTAGTCACAGATTACATATTGAAAAGAAGAAGGTTTGTTTGGATGGAATATTTTCAAAATAGAAAACACAAGTAGGTACCCACTTAAAAAAAATATTATTTAGATATATTTTGAAAAAATAAATGGAATGAAATAAATTTACTAAATTAATATTTATTTGTTTAGAGATATTAATAATCGTCACAAGACTTTCGCTGTGAAATCAGTTATGGCACCCAAATGACAAGCAAGAATTCACAACTTCATAACTTTATTTAAAAAAAACCGCGCTAGGCCGGGTACACATCACACATACACAGCTGGTATTATATAAAATGAAATACATAAAATTATTTACCAGACCGGTTTGAAAAATTACTTGATTTTTAATTTGCAAGTTTTTTCACCTTAGTTGCCATGTCGTGTTTCAGAACTAAATATTTATATTTTTTTATTGATTTATGTAGAGTGCATTTAAGGGAATACCATTGTTCTATTGTTATCTCCTGTTTACACTTGTTTTATTGTCTAAGCAGGTGTCTAGTGTAGTACCTACTGTTAAATTCATGGTGTCACGAATTTTTTATTGCTATTTGAATTATGTTATGTTTTCTTGTATAACTCCATGCTTACCAATTCGGGCTTATAGCCCTCTATCGTAGCACTGTAATCTTCGTTTCTGTACACTTTGCGCTCGATGGGTATAATGGCTACATTGTTGCTATCATTAGCAGCAGGAACAGTGTCGTGTCGAACTACTTCCACATAGTAGGGTACTGGCTTCGGTATGCGTACAGTGTCGTGTACTGTAACCGTATCACTGGTATGGATGGTTTCAGTTGTGCTAGTAGTCTCTGAGGGTGTTGTATTGCATCGCTGTAACGCACACACGGCAATGAGCAGCAGCATTAGCCCGAGGATTACCCGGGCGATGGTGGTCGTTTTCATTTGAATTCTTTTTTTACATCAAAACTCGGACACGCCTTCGCAGCAAACTCATTATGGCCATGTACTGTGGCATCGGGGTATTTACCTTTCAGTTCGGCAACAAGTTTTATCAACGCCTCTTTTTGTTCGGCGGTACGTGTGTCCTTCGGGTTCTTGTTTTCTTTATCCATGCCACCAATGTAACACACACCTATGCTATTGGCGTTATGGTTCAAGCAATGAGCACCCATTTCTTCATCGGGTCTGCCACGGTGTACCGAACCATCGCGATAGATAACATAGTGATAGCCTATTTTCGCAAAACCCCTAGCTCTATGCCATGCGTCAATGTCGGCAACGGTGTGGTCCCGCCCTTCGGGTGTAGCGGAGCAGTGTAGAATAATCTTGTCAATTTTTCTCATTTTCGTTTTCCTCTTTATTTTCGTTAATACTATTTTTTGCTATTTCGGCGAGTGAGCCTAGTATATCTCCCTTATGTTCGAGTATGGTTATCAAGGCATTCAAATCCTTGTTTTGTCGCCTCCTATCCTTTTCGCTTGCTTTCTCTCTGATAGACATGAATTCGACAAAGACAAGATAGGCTGCGGCTGCATAAGTGATATACGGCAGGTTGTAATCGGGAACAATCGAAGCCAGCACGTCAATAATGAGAGCTAACAACAGCATCGAATAATACTCGATAAACTTGCGCACCGTGCGCCGTAATCCATACGAAGTGCGTGCCTCGCCTAACTCCATAGCTTTTCTGACTCCAAAAACGAGGTCGAGGCATATGCCTATGAATACGGCAATCAAGGGTACAGGCACGGTGTGTAGGGCGGTTATTAGCTTGGCTGTATCGCCATCTACGAAGTAGGTTATGAATAGTGGTATCATACCATCCCCTCATTTATTGACTCTAACCCCTTTTCCTCAATAAACCCATTTAACTCTTCCTCTGTATCAAATTCTGCATACAGCGAGCCATCGCCTACATAGGTCTCTTTGTTTTCAGTTTGTTGTGTTATGATATTCTTGTTTTCATCGAATACAACCACGAACGGTTTTGTTAATTTTTTCATGTTTTTTTATATTAATGTTACTGTTACCCCTTTTCCTGTTAATGTTGCAATAGCTGCATCGGATGCTACTGTACGAGAGCCACGAATGACGCATTTTGCATAATTCCAATTTGAAAGTGCGATAGAAATAAGCAAATCGTCAACCTCGCTTGTAGGCATTGCTGCACCTACTAGATTTAGCCAAGAGATACCTGGGAAACGCAAGCCTCGACCGCCAGTATATCGGATAGTTTTTGAAGAATTAATCTCTATCGACATGAAAGAAGTAATTTTCTTGGAGTTATGGTCATTGATATCGAAATCAACATTGGTTGATGAAAAACTCATATTCCACACTTTTGTTGACTTAAATACAGATGAAGAGCCTGTTGGCTTGTTATTTGTGCCGTTGTGAAATGTCTCCAGATTAGGCAATCCAGCTATATGTGTTAGGTCAGCTATATGTAGATATACAGTGTTAAGATTTAGGTGCGCCAAAGCTTTATTCCAGACCAAATCTTCGAGATTTAAATTAACTGTAAAAGCTGCCGAGTTAGCGATGAAGGAAGCAGATGGCGACCATTGCCCAGCACCACCCAATCCAATAACTTCATGGAAATTCTCAATACTCAAAATGCCGTTACTATTGGCTCTCGCGTAAATGGTATTATAGCCTGCTTTTAACGTTATCGAGCTACCCACCAGAATTGTTCCTGCTATATCTGAATAGATAGTGCCACAATTATTCAAAAATGCTATTGTTGGCATATCAGTAGCAACATTGCTGACCGTTATATGTATAGTATTTATATCGTTACTTTTCTTTACGATTTCCATTCTCACTTCGTTTAGTTTCAGCAATCGTTCATCGCTTACTGATCCTTTCAATTTTATTACTAAATTTTCACTCATAATTATGTGTATTATATTATTCCTAATAGTTGAAACTGTCTGTATACTAAATTACCAAGCAGCGTATATCCCACTGTATTTAAGTGAACGGCGTCCGTACCGCTCGACCAAAATGCAGGAGGCAAGCTACCCACTGCAATAGCATCCTTGTCGGCTTGCGTTGGCGTTAGTTTGGCATCCGCAAAGGCTTGCAGCGATGAAATATATTTTCGCCAATTTAGATAACGAAGCCCGAAAGCCTTTGTCATTGCATCCTCTAAATCGAGCCTTGAAGCTGCCGTGCCTGAATGCAAGCCGATTAAAATTGTATTCGATGTGCCGTTAAATTCCATCATGCGGTTACAATAATCAATAAGTACGTCATTGGTTGCATAGCCTCCATTCTGACCTATCCACATGCTCATAGCATACGTGTTACGGTATGCCTTTCCACCGTACAGCATAAGAGGCGTGTTAGCTGCAACGGTTAAGGCTTCAGGTGTTGCTTGGTTTCGATTTATATACCAAACGGCATCTGTATACGATGCCATATCAATACTCAGTGTACATTCTACTCCATTAATATAGCAAGGATTTACAGAATTACCAGCCCCTTGCATTAGTAGCCGTGTTTCGGAATTATAAAGTAAGTTTTTTAGTCGTGGATTAGCTGTCGATGATATTTCTATCTTCGTGGTATCTGCCGGCAGAACAAAACTACTTGTTATAAAAGTAGGCACACCGCCAAGCCTTGCAGCGATGGCAGGCACGTTTTCGCCCCCAACACCGCAATTGACTACCTTGTATTTATCTCCTAATAAACTTTGAAGCACACTTGTATACACACCGCTAGCCGTCAAACTATCGCCGGGGCAAACGATTATTTTTTGTTGGGAGGGTAACAATAGCCTTATATCGGCAATATCGGCTATTGCTTGCCAAAGCTCGGGGATGTTTGCAAATACTTGACCGTTCGATTTGATAGCAAAAGGCGATACGCCATTTTCGAAGGTAAAATAAAAGGGATATTGTGTACTTTCTGATACTTGTATGCTGTCGAGTATCGGCTGTATGCTGTCAATATTATTTTGGATTACCTCAATAGCTGCTTTCACATCTTCGGGTATGCCTTTGGGTGCATAGGTTGAGCCATCAAGTTTAATTCCCCAGACAACATAGTTTTCGGCTGTAACGATGGCGATAAGGTATTGTGAGTTTGATATGAATTTTAGTTGTTGGGCGGGTTTGGTTAGGTCATCCATCTGTTGCATAGTAATAACACTACCCCCCGATAGTGCCACTTCCTTCGGATAAACCCCTGTATCCATATTTACCCACTTGGTGCCGTTCCAATTATAACGAGTATTCTCGCCACGCACAAGCACATCCCAGTTCAATTTAGGTGTAGGATATTTTGATAACAATTCAGCGTATGTTGCTACCGAATCTTGTTTGATTACACCATTCAGTCCAGCTTCAACAACTGCTTTCTCTGCTTTGGTTACTGCAAGGTTATCGATTGCTTTCGCATGATCGTCCACCTTCGCTTGATTGGCTTTGGTTGCTAGCTTGGCATCTATGTTTTCCAAGTCTTCATCTGCCTCCACCTTTGTCTTGTAGTCCGATGAGTTGAATATCTTGATAACCTTTCCACCTAGTACAATATACAGCCCTCGCATGGCATCGTTATGCACAAAATACACTCCCGATTCACTATCCTCCAATGGAACTTCGTCCACCTCATTGAGGAATTTTGTTACCTGCACGAAGGCTTCGGTTATTCTGTTCCATACATTGCCCGACCGCACTACAAAGAGTTTCTTCTTCTCGTTCCATACAAGTATATCGCCCTCAGTTATCAACTCAATATCGATGTCGAAAAACGACGATGTACTACTGGCAGCGATGGGCTTCCATTCACTTGTTGAAGTATGATAAGTATAGAACGTATTTTCGTCATGCACAAAGGCAAATGTTCCTTTCTCGTTTCCATTCTTATAATCCTTATACAATTGAGCCACATTATCCACAGGGGCTTTCATATACCGCAATGCAGGAAGATTCATAAGAGCCTTCCATAAGTTATCGGTAAACATTGTTTTATTTTCGGGGCAGTTAGTCATGTTATTTACTTATTTCAATTGCCTTGGCTTCTAATACCTTGGCAACTTCGTTTTTTTCAAATAGTTCGAACACCATACTTGCACACAGATAGGCGAGTGGTATAAAGAGTTTATCGTTTATTTTTGTTGCATCACTCAATGGAGCTATCAATGGAACATACAATGCCTCTTCAATCTCTTGCTTGCATCCGTTGGGCAGCGAGTAATATTCGAGTACATCTTTTTGCTCAAAGAGAAATTCGTCTCCTTGGCGTTTCTTTATCGCTTTGTTATAAAGCACACATATCGGGCGAACAATGTTGCCTCGGGTATATTCGTTTGCCTGCACCCTCGCAATGGGGTCGGCACTTGGTATCAATGTTTCGGCTGCCGTTTGCCAACCTCGCATTTTGAATAGAAAAAGCAGGTAGAAATCATCGGGTAGTACCACATAACCGGTACCGTGGGCGATGTCTACTATTAACTTTTGTGTGGAAAAGTCTTCGATTGTGAAATAGTTTTTGGGTAATAGCGTCGTTGCTTTTCGCCACGCATCCACAAATACCCGAACGATATGCTCCTTTACCTTGGTGGTGTCGGAACCAACAAAAGCACCCGAGACAGTATCGTCCCATCCCAGTTCGTTCATTATTTGCATTACACGGTTTACAAATCTTGCTTTCATCGTTTTTGTTATAAAAAAAGACTGACAACTGCTTACCGTTATCAGTCTTTTTATCTGTTTTGGATTACTACTTTATTCTGCAGCCCAGTTGGAAAATGTTACATTGTGTTCTACTGCCTTTGCCATGATGGCTGCCGGTGTACGAAGCGATTGATGCGTTACTTTGTATGGATCGCCTTTCAATACTTCGGCTGCGCCGTTGATATCGGTAACATCCGGGTAGTCGGTAACATCCGGGTAGTCGGTAACTTCGCCGGGTTCTTTGTCCACGACATCTTCCTCTTCGGTACCTTCCACGAGCTTTATTTCTTTGTTCTTGTACTTTTCAGATGCTTCAATTGCTTTCTGAATATCTTTCTTGTCAGTATGGAGATAGCCGTTTCCTTCGTCCAACGATGCTTTTTTGAATGTGATAAACTCTTTCTTTCCTCCGACCATTACTGGGAGCGTACTTTCGTACCCCAGCATTACTATTTCGTATGTTTTTACTGCCATATTTTATATTATTATGGGTGCAGAAGTCCTGCACCCTTGTTGTTAATTCAATGATACACGCATATGTGCTTTCGAGTTTTTCAATATCAGAGCACAAGTTTCTACGAACACTTGTCCTTTCGAGTCGGATGTCCCTAACTTAGTATGGTCATAGTCTAGTTGTCGCCAGCCCATTGTTATTTTCTCGAAGTAATCAGTATCGATAATCAATCCTTTATCATCAAATCCAATATCATTGAGCGATTGGTCATGATAGATTAGCAATGTTCCAAAGTTTGATATGATACTCGTAAACTCTAAGCCCATGGCTTTTTTACGAGAGCCAACATAGATAACTTGGTTGTATTGTACATTTTGTAGGGCTTCAATCAAATCGGATCCTGCAAACAGTATCTTCGTAGCACTTGAAGCATTACCGACAAAGGCTTTTTTCATCATAGACACTAAGTCCTGAGTAGTGATGGTGGTACTTCCATTCGAAAAGTCTTTTCCTGCTTGCCACCAGATACCTTTCATGTACCAAGCCATATCATCCTTGTTGTCGTTGTGCTTATTCTTCTCTTTACGCTTAGATTTTTTACCTAACCAGAAGTCAGTGTTTTGGGTAAGTTTGTGTTCAAACATAGCCATATCCGTAACCTCTGTTTTGCCCCATTTAACTTCCTTATCCGCCATTTCAAAGTAGGTTGTCTCTTCTGTCTCCATGATGAACTTTTGCAAGTATTGGAGAGTTGGAGTAGGTACAGCAGAAAATGGATCTGTACGAATTTGTTTTTCTGTACCTGTACGTGCTCCACGAATAACAAGCGTTCCTGCTGGCAATGTAGGGATGGTATTCGTATTTGAACCCGATTTAACCCCATTCAACGCAACAACAATCGGCTTGCTTGTTGTGTCCTTGTTTACGACTTTCAATATAAGAAACTGCCCATCGAGAGTTACACCATCTTCTTTATATCCTGGAATGGACGGAACAGCAAGTGTTTGGTTAATTGCAATAAGATCATTATCCATAAAGTCAATTGCGTCTTGTACCGCTCCAATAGCAGTGTACGCTGCATTTACAGTAGTTCTAGTCGGAAGTGTTTCAATACTTTTATACTCAAACTCTGGGTTATTGCTATGCTTTATCCGTTTCGTATTAGCACTAGCAACGGTAGCAGCAGCAAATAAGTGAGGTTTGATTTTGACAACTTCTTGGTCTATTGTCTTTCTAATCAACGTGTCTGTTACCTCCTCGGCTCCTGCACGAGTATTAACATTACCATCTCCTCCCAGAACTGTAACCCCACTTTCGCCTGTAACGACATCAGCAGTCATTGCACTAGCATCTGCAACCCCTAAAACGGTGCAGAGCAGCATCACTATCAACATGAATAGTGATCCATTCTTAAACTTTTCAAATTTTGTTTGCTTCATTGTTTTATTGTTTTTAAATTATTTATTACGCTTCCTCTAGCATATCTGCGAAAGAACCACCTTTACTTTCGGAGACAAACTTCTCTTTTTTGCCCATCGCTCCTGTACCCGTACCGAGGTCAACGACTCCTTCTTGTGGTATTTTCTTCTGCATCTCGGCTCTTATTTTGGCATTCTTGCCTTCTATTTCGCCTGTTGTAGCAGCTTCTTGCACATCGGTATCGTAATTCAATCCTTTGTATATCAAATCGAATACACTCTCCGATACATCACCCATAAGCAGGCTGTCAACCAATTGCATTAAACCTTCATATACACCTTGCTTTTGTTCTTCCGAGAGCTTATTGCTTGATGCAAATTGGTCAAATCTTTTCAGTGATTCTTGAAAATTAGCTTGTGCTTCTTCTTGCTCTTTTCGGCTTTGAGCTTGCGATTCTTCGTATTCTTTTACACCTTCCCAATAGTCGTCCTCTTCTTTAAGCACGTCTCCGTACATTTTTCCGATTGCTCTACCTACTGGCACTTTACCTTCTCCTTCGCCGTGGCTCATTCCTACAATACCTCCGAACCGTGGATTTTTAGCAAGAAAATCAGCAAACGATTGTTGGTCCTCCATGTTCTTTTTGTGGGATCCTTTTATCGAGTCGTAGTCTTCTCCTGCATAACCCCACAAATCTTCGTCTGTTGGATCGCCTTCTGCATCGGGGTTTGCTTTTTTCCATTTATTCAACACACCGGCACGTCCCCTGGGAGCCTCAGTGGTTGAGGTATCCACTTCTCCGCCTGCTCTTCTGTCTGTTTCTTCTTTCATATTTTTACATTTACACAGTTACATAATTTAGTAAGACAAAAAAATAGAATTAACGAGTCTTTATGTGCTCTCAATGCAAAAAGTAATGAGCATGGGAATAAGTATGCAAGCCCTAATGTTATAATACTTTAGGGCTTTGGTAACTTTGTCCTATTAGAAGTTTTAGATTATGGCTAGTTTATTTTACGAAGAAGATAGGAATGAGGATTTCTTGCAGGCTTGCGAATCTGTGAGAAAGGAGGAAGGCTCTATCTCTATATCAGAAATAGCAGCAAAAGCCATACACAAACAGGCTAAATCATTCTATATCCAACCGAAAGCGTATATGAAAATCATACGCAACAATGGAATTAAACTGCCAAAGAATGATGTTTCCAGACAATTGCATCAAGAAATATTAAAACGAGCCAAAGAGATAATGGGTCAACACAAAAACTACACACCTGCGCAAGTCGCCAGGATCTTATCAGAACAACAAGCACCACGTTTTTACATATCCGAAGCACGAGCCGAAAGCCTATATTACAAATTACTAAAATGAAGTATCTTGTTGTGCTAATATCGATACTGGTGTACACCACCTTTGGTAACGAACTCGGATATACTTCTACTTCCCCACTATACACACATCTAACCTATATCTTTCAACACGCATCTATATTACATCTAGTATTCAATTCACTTGCTTTTATTAGTATGTACACATCCTTAGAGAAGTTTATGAATAGATGGGCATTTCTTGGCATATCATTTCTTTGTGCTATACTCGCATCATTCGGAGCCATGTATGACAGACAAACAGTTGGCATATCCGGTGTTATCTATGTGATGATAGGATTATATGTAGGAATAACATTAATATTCAAGAAAGCAAAAATAGCAAATACCCGAAGATACCTGCTATTTCTATTTTGTATTGTATTCTCTTTAGTTGTCAGCTTGTTGCATAAGAATAGTAACTTCCTTTTACATCTATATTGTTTGACTTGCGGTCTTGCTATTTCTGTACCATTCTCTATTTGGAAAAACAAGAAGCTAAAAGTAATGCCCTTTTCTTCTAACGGCACCAATTCTTTTTGATAACCCACTTCTCAAATCTGTCTTAGCCTGTTCTGCATCTTCAAGATAATAGGCTGCATCAACAGGGCTTTTAGTCTTAAGCCATTTGTACATTATCCAATCCTTGATGAAATTGAAGATACAGTCTTCTAGCTGTTGGGTAATATGCGTGTTGAAATCATCAGGCATCAATAGGCTGAATGCGTAATCCCGGTCTTTCGTGAAGTCCTGCCGTTCAAAATACTTCGCTTCGGTGGGTATCTCTTTCATATAGGTTGCAATGCTCGGTACCACCTGTGCTTGTGCATTGAAAAATAACTGTCTGAATTTTGATAAATAGGCTTCGTCAAACACCAGTTGTTCAAACATTGGATTGCCGTCTTTATCTGTTTTCCTTATTGCTAATTGTGATGATTCCTCTTTAACAGCTTGGAACATCATATCGTGGGAGTATATAAATATTAGTGGTATCATATTATGCAGATTGATTATTCAACATTTGGTTAACTAAAGGGTTCGATTTGCTTTGTATTTCTTGCATTACATCTTGCGGAACTAACCCTTGTTGCATTGGTGGTGTAACTTGTTGTCCCTGCATCATTGCTTTTTGAGCTTGTTCTACTTCTAGCTTCTTCGTTTTGATAGATTGTAGAAGTTTATCCGCAAAGGGGAAAGCTCCGTTCTCAAGCATTTGTTCTACATCAATAGCTTGCGACTGCCACAATTGCATCAAGAAGTCATTCATCACTAATCTATATGCAGGAGTTGAAGTGCTTTCAGTTATACTCAATTTCATTTCCACATCGCGAACCATACTTGCATTATATATAAGAGGCTTTTTTGAAGTTTGGCTCATTCCTATATATTTCTTTTCGGGATAGAATTGTTGAATCAACTTTAATTTCTTTGTATCCCGCTCCTCTCTCAGACTTTTGTAAGTCTCAAATATTTCATTCAATGCTGTTGCAGCATTTTGAGTTTGTTGCATATACAATGATGCAGGAGTTCCCGAAGTAGGAGTCTGACCTTGTATAGCTCCATTCATCCCGGATATTTCATCCAATAATCTTAGCTGAACCTGCAATAAGTCATACACGCCTGTACCCGAAGCATTAGCAATAGCTTGGCTAGGTATTTGCCCATGCTTAGATGGTTTATAAGCAATAACCCCATCATGTCTTGCCCAATTATCCTTTATTGACTCAATACCTCCATCGGGCAATGAATCTTCGGGTATCAAGAGTACACCTTTTGCTGACGATCGAATCACGAAATCTTGTAATGTGATAAGTCGATTGATATACCGTTGTTGGTCGATGAAGTCTCCGATGAACGGAAATGCCTGTCCGTCAATAAATGGATATATTCTGAATGAAAAAGGGTGCGAACCGTGCCAGTATGGCGTTTCTCCTGCTGATAAAACATCCCCCTGTGGACTTAGGTAATAATAACACCAAGGTTCATCCACAAATCGAATATATTCAAGCAATCGCATATTTGCAGGCTCAACACCTTGTGCAGCTTGTTGTTGGTATCTTATTCTATTTTGAGTAATTATATTTTCCTCTTCCTCTAGCTCCGCAACGTATGGAGTAGCAGTAAGAGTATCGTGTACCCACAATCTGTCCTTATATTCTTTTTTCCATATCTCAATTACCCGGCATTGAGCAGGATCGGTAGGAACAAAGAAACTCTTACTCTCATTGATGTCTTGCATAAGAGTGTCCGATACATAAGAGATTGTAGATTCTTCATCCCTACATCTACCATATACACCTCTTATCCATTCGGCTTTTGCTGCTCTCTCTGCATTTGTTTTACCGTTAGCAAACTGACCGATGATTTGATGTATTGACTTATCATGAATCTGACCTACCAAATGGCAGTCATCGTGCCGTGGGTCCTTCATGTGGGGATCGACAAAGAAGTCATTGTAATTGACTATATCTGTCCATACATCCTGCTTTCCGTTTCGTATACCATAGATACTTTTAAATATGCTGATACCAGAAAAAGCCAGGTACTGAAGATTTATTCCATCCAAATACCATAGCTTATTCAAGTCATATACATATTGAAGAGTAGCCGACATCATTTCGCCCTCCCCTTGGTCTTCTCTATCAAGAGCTATGCAGACAGGTTCAGTCTGTGTAGATTGGAATACACCTACCAATGAACGGAGAATACCACGAAGCCTATTGTTTTGCAACGGTATATTCCCCTGGTCTAATATATTCTGTCTTTCGGTTATGGTTCTACAATCTACCCTTACTCGGTCGCTCCACTGATCCTCAAATGTATATTTTTTATTGCGTCTAGCATTCTCTCTAAATCTATCTAGTGCAGACCATGCAGTATAGGCATCCATCAGAATAATACTATTCTTTTCGGATAATGAACGCCCACTCTGCGTTGTATCTACAATTTTCTTTTCTTCCCTTGCGAAGAATTGAGATACAAACTTTAGATTTGCTTTTTTAATCTCTCCCATTTTGTTTTTTGTTACGAATAAACTTATTAAGCAACTATTTAAATGAACTTGATGCAAAAAGTTATTACCTGCCGTTTATTTCTATAACTTGTTGTTTCAAATCAGCTATAATTCTTTCCGCTTCTTTCTGGTCGTCTCCGTCCAAATCTTTGAGAGCACTCTCATACTTCTTTATTTGTTTCATATATGAGGATAGGCGATTATACTTTTCTATATCAGCAGCCATTTCACTTATTTTAGACGCAAATGTTTCCATTGATATATCTCCATTTTTGGCCTGCTCTTTATAGCCTTTTATTTTACGACCTGTTTCTTTTGCATCATCTGCTATTTTGAAGTATTTAGAGTTCAAACCACTACTTGTAGTCATTAAATCACTTTCAGATGTATAGAAAGTTTTTAGTGGAGTTTCACGCACTTTCACTTTCAATTCGCCTGTATTGGCAAAGTCTACCGTTTTCGAAAAACCATCAACACTTTGCATCCCCATTGTGTATAGTCCACCGAAATAGCCTCGCATCAAATGATTCACTACATCCGGGTTGAAACTGATTGCACCTTTTTCCACGCCATCGCCTCCGGTCGAGTTATCTAATGCTTGCGAGAACTTCACGAGGAAAGCAGGAGCAAAGGCTTCCCCTTTCTTGTTCGTCCGCACTTTCAAGTAACCTGGTTTATTTTCGTCTACCCATTCATTCGTAATCCGACTACCTGTGAAACTACGATTGGCTACCAATTGAAATAAGGGTTTTGTTGCATCGGGCATAACATCCGCCCAACTGCCTTGCACAGCTCCTGTAGGGTTGGCAGGTATGAGGTCGGAGAATGATAAAATTACATCTAACAAGGTTTCTGTTGTATCTTTTCTTCCGAAAGCAGCTTGATATATATTATCCCCCAAAGCATGAAATACACGAAGTTCTTGTGGTAATGGAATTTTAATAAATCCATTGCCTGTATATATGCAAAGGTTATTTTGACGCTCCCAATCGCTCAATTTCATATATTCGTCCAATCCATCATCCCCACCGATAAGAGCAGTAAGCATAGGCATTAAGAAACCTGTCATAGCATAGCTAGATATAAGTATTGCTGCCTTGCCTTTGTTTTTCTGAGCTACTTTAGCGAAGTTCGACAAAGCTTGAATACCTGCATTTACGAATAGGTATAAACTTCTGAACCATGCTGCACCATATCCACCGGCACCGTTACGGTTAAAGTTTACGGTTACTTCTTTTGCATCCGATATAGATTGAGTAATAGAGCGTCCCTGTTCTCTGCTAGTGATATATACCGATAGTCGGGATAGATTCTCGGCAAATTCATTACAACTTTCCAATGCGCCAAGTACGGATGAGAATATGGTCGACGTATCGCCTTTCTTTATTTCCTTCTCTATACGTTTCTGTATCTTGTCCAATTCTACAATATGCGAAAAACCTGTCTTAGCACCATTCATGATATACTCGATAACATATTGGTCTTGCTTTTTCGATAAGTCAGCTTTACCTCTTATGTAGCGTTGCAAAGCTCCGGCCGATCGAGGCATATTACGTTGGAACTGTACGGCGTACTTCGCATTCTCTTTTACAGGAAGAATAGATGAGGAGAAAATATAGTCGCGAGAGAAGTTTGTAGCTACAAATATCGGGTTGCGAGTAGTAAAGTTAGCAGCCATTTGTCGAGACACCTTAGCTATGAATCGTAGGTCCTTATGTAAATCTTTCGCATTCACTCCATTGATAGCACGAGCCACAGCAGGATTAGCGTTGATATATATGGTATATTCCTTTCCATTTTGCCATACATGAATCTCGTGTTGGTCGGCTTGATCACGCTTGATGAACATACCTCCTATATCTAATTTACTTCCGCTTGGATAGGCAAATCCTTGTTCAGCTAGTTTTTGCATTCTCTCTTCAAATTCTTCAATATTTTTTCTGTATTGCTCTGCATTTTCAGAGAATGTAGGAGATTCAACCTTGTATGTGGGTACTCCCTCGGCACTCATCCCATCCATTACATACCACGACTGACTAACACCCATCAATCCTGTTGTATCTTTACGACCCAGTCGGAGCATAGTTTGATTGAGCCAGTTTCTATTGGCAGAGTTTATGGAGCTTTGAGCCATTGAGAAGATAAAGGCGAACGGACTTTCCGAACGGGTCTTTCTTCCTTTGGCCTTGATAAGTGGAGCCACAAAGTAGGTACCCATGTTCGGGCTATAATCCCAACGATCTTCTGCAACTTCTGCATCATGTCCACGGAGAGGAATATAGTAGTCGTATCTGTTAGTCAGATCGTCAAATATCTTTTTATCTATCAATCCACCTTCAAGTTGTTTACTTATCGAGTATTGAGTAGTATCTTTAATTTTCTTCCAAAAGTTATCAATTAGCTTTTTACCTGCTTCGTTTTCAAATTCAGTTATAGACTCTTCGGCACTCATCCCGACCTCTTCTTGTACGGCAGTTATACCGGAGTAATCATCTGGAAGCGACTCAGCATATTTATCTATTTGTTTTTGTGTGGCTTCGGTATTCTTGGCCATATATTGGTTGATGGCATCTTGGCGCATCCACTCATTGCGCTCTAGTCCATGTTTCAGTATAGCATAGTTCTCTATTTCCCGATAATCAAACCCTGCTTTTTCGAGGTCTGATATAGCTTTGTTTAATGGCTTTTGAAACTTCTCATTGTAGTGTTCTAGTTGAGCATCAATCTTTCCATTTATGTGAGTAGCTTGTTTATAGTAATCATTATACTCGGCAATATCTACACCATTTTTACGAAGTGTATCAAGAAATTCTTTTATTGCCAGGTGTCTGTCCTCCCATGCCTCACGAATACGGAAACGAAAATTCTTTATTCTGCTGTCGAGTTGGTTGCGTACTTCCTCTGTCATGGTAGAGTTGGTAGCATTTGCTAAGTCACTAACCGACTGCATTCGTGTCTCTTCCGATTGTACAGAAGTATCTGTCAATCGTTCGCCACGCAATAAATCTTGTACGGCCCTATCTGTAAAGTCAGATAAAGTCATATCAGCTAGAGATACATTCGTATTTATACCGAATGCTCTCTTTATGGATTGCCATACTTCTGCTAGCCAATCAACAAATTGTTGTTTTAGGCTTCGGTTGGTTATAAGCTCTCCTTTGTCGCCGATAGCCATTGCCAAAGCTTCGTCGGTTCTTTGCTCTTCCGACAGCGAAGCATAATCAGCATTATTGTTTACACGCTCCCAATATGGAGATTGCTTGATAAGCTCCACGCCACGGTTGTATAATGCTGTATCATTTTCTTTGGTAAAGCTGTTCCAAAGATGCCCGAACTCGTGTATTGGCGTGTTAGCGTTCATATTTTGAGCATCCAAATGAACCACGCCCTCGGGTGTTACATAACCGTACACATGGCCTTGTGCATCTTTTATCGCCGGATTATTTCTTATATCTTCATCCAAAACAACATCAACCGCCAATCCTGTTTGAGTCAGTTTATCGACTAATCGATCAAACTTTTCAGCAGGAATACTTTCGAAATTAGCAGAAGACGATGTTTGTCTTCTGCCACCACTTGGCGGAGTTGGATCATCGTCGGGGTTATCTTCTGTGTTATCAACGATTGAGTCAATATTAATCGCTTCCACATCTTCTTTGGCTTCTTCCTCTTCAATAACTTTCAACTCTTCCTGCATCTGCGCTTCAAGTTCAGCAACTTTATTTCGAGTGGCTTCAAGTTCATTCTCTTTAGCAAATGCTTGTCCTATTTGTGGATCATAAGCATCTATATCACGTTGAGATTTATCAATACCTAGTTTGTATTTTTGGATGGTCTTTTCAATATCATAACCGCTAAGTAAATCGTTTATATCATCAATCACGTTTTGTACATTGGCACCAGCGTTGCTTTCGAATAAAGGAATAACATCATTGTTTGCACTATGCGGATTTTCTATACTATTGTTAGGTGTAGTATAGAGAATCTCACGAGTTACTCTTGTTTTCTTAGAATCAATATCATAGTTACGTTTTACTTCTATCTCCAAATCTATCTTAATACCATCTACAAGCATTGAAGTTTTTATGATGGAATTCTGACGATCAAAATCTTCTCGCAGGTCGGCTGCTTCTTTTTCAACTCGCTTAGTAATATATTTACTGAATAGAGCGTCTATATCTTCTGGTGTATTGGCAGATACCTTTCCTATCGATACGGTCGTTACCTTCCTTTCCGGGAATAGCTTGTGTAACGAAGTTCTGTATTCTTCAAATCGCTCTATTGCCTGTCCGTTACCTACAATGACACCTTTCGCTCTTCGTACAGCTCCTGCCATGTACACCTGGTTATCTTCATGATATTGTCGGGCATTTTGTAGCTTCTTCAACTTGTTTTGTTCTATCGACAATGCTAATGCAGCTTGGCTACCGGATAAGTTAGCCATCATTTGGTTGAAGTTACTGCTATCGGTGCTATCGATGTCTGCTTCTTCGAGCATACGTTGCGAAACATCCCCTTTCATAATCTGGTCGATAAACTTTTTCTTTATCTCCAAACGCTGATAGCCTGTAACATCCAACGTTTTTTGTACACCAACACGGAGAATCTTAATAGTTTTATCCATATTCAAGTGAGTATTACCTTGACGGATAATTCTTCCATTGCGTTGTTGATAGTCGCTTGGGCGGAGTGGAGCATCCATATGTACTGCCATGTGCAAACGTTCCTGTATGTTCACACCCACACCTAGTTTTTCGGTGGTACCCAACACGACACGAACATCCCCATTGTTTACAGCAGCAAACAATCTTTCTTTTGCTTCGTCCTTATCGAAGTCGTTGATGATAGCAACTTGTTCGGCAGGAATGCCAGTATCTACAAGCTTCTGTTTTATTTCTCGAAATACATTGAAAGCCTTATCACTACTTTGGTAACTATCGCAGAATATTGCTATTGCACCTTTGTAGCTTTGTGTTTCTTTCAAATCCTCTACAATGGCTGCAACTGTCCTGTTCAACTTACTGTTTGGATGGTCGGGTAGATTAGGGTCAACCAAACGAACATCAATAGCTGCACGTTTAGCCAGTCCGAACATAACAAGAGGAATATAGGAGTTCTCCTTTTTCTCCGCACCACTCATTCTGTCAAACTCTTCAAGTTTATTCTTGATGCCTTTCATTACCGATTTTAGTGGTGGTGTTTGCTCTAGCATAATATCTGCAGGCTTACCACCTTCTACTCGTGGTGTACCTACACCTTCTTTAAGTGTCGATACCTCTTCGGTCAATACAGTATGGGCCACTTGTCGCCATGCTGCTATCAGTTCTGGAACATTCGAGTAGGAAGAGAAGCGATTTGTTATTCTGAATTTACCGTTCGAGCCGAACTCTGCACTTTCTTCTATGCTTCCGAAGTTGTTTACAAAAGCATCGAAGTTATTCATTTGCAAACGTCCCATTTCTGTATATGAATACAAATAACGCATGAAAGTCCACATTTCGGCCATTGTATTAGATATTGGAGTACCTGTCGCAAACACAACATTCTTTCCGTTGTGATTCTCCAATATGTACGATGTCTTCAACTTCGCACTTTGAGCACGTTTCGACTCGGCTGTATCAATACCTTTCACTCGTTGAAGAGAAGTAACAAAGCCTAGTTTCTTGTAGGCGTGTGCTTCATCTATCAGCAGAGCATCAATACCCAACTGTTCAAAGCTCATGGTGTTGTCGGTACGTCTATCGAGAGACTTCTCGGCTTTTGCCTCTGCATTCGAACGTACCTTCTCTATGTCTTTTACAGAGCGTTTGCGTTTCGCTTTAGATGAACTTGCTGTAGACTCTTCATCATTCGGGTTGAGGGTATTATTTCTGTCTCTCTCTAATTTCTCGATCTCTTTTTTCAATGCTCCCATCATACGGCCAGCGTTGGCTGCACCATCTTCTTTGGCTCTCTCCATTTCGGCAAGCAGATCCATTTTTTCTTGAATCTTTTCGTCAATGTATTGTGCCACACGTTGAGGATCATCGGGTATGGAATCGAGGTAAGAATGATAGAGTACAACAATATCCCAATCATTATAAGCTATCTTAGCGAATAATTGTTCTCTTTGTTTCGCTGTTAGGTCCTTTGCTGATGGTGCTAATACTTTAGCATTCGGATATTGGTTTTTAATCTCCTTTACGAATTGCTTATAGGTAGAACGCTGTACAATGATAGTCGGCTTCTTGGCTAGTCCTAGTCTTCGCATTTCCATTGCAGTGGTAATAAGGGTAAGAGTCTTACCTGTTCCTACCTCATGTGCTAGGAGTGTAGCACTTTCCAATCCTCGGATAACGCCTTCCTTTTGGTGTTGGCGAAGAATCTTCGCTGTTCCGTTGGCTTCTTTCTCAAATTGTGCTGCCTTTTGGCTAGAGTTGGTCGAGAATAAACCTGTATTCTTGTCATAGCTTATATCAAGTTTCTTTGCAAGGTCAACCAAAGAGTTATTGTCAGCTTCTGTATTTTCCTTAGCTGTCCTAAATTGTTTTACCTCTGCACCGTCAGCATCTTTAATATTACTTTGCACACGAACAACCTTGCCTCCAACACCAGGGAAACGGTCAAACGAATCAACATCTATTTTAGAACTAACAACGGCATTGAATGTATTGTTATAAATATGCTCAAGCTCTTCGTGATATTTCTTACTTTGTTTCACCCATGCCTCGAAAGTTTCGGCTATTTCGGTCTGTTTGGCTCCTGCCTGTGCCGTTTTCAGAGGGTCGGTAACAGTCTTTCGTTTACCATCCTCCCACACCTGCATAGATATGGTAGTTGTGGCATTATTCATAGCATTGAGGGCTAATGTACTTCCCGAAGCTTCGGGCATCCCCATTTGTACATCTTTTGCATTGTCCTTACGAGAGAACTTCCCGATATACTTGTCTGTAGATGTTTTTGTAAGTTGCAAACCTACATCAAATGTTTCTTTGAAGAAATCTTCATACACATTGGTCGGCACCCATGTACTACCCAAAGTCATCTTGATAAGGTTGATAGGAATATCCGCAGGAATAACTTTCGACAATTCCTCTATATTACTATCAAATTCATTCTCTTGGTTTGCTTGTTGAGCAATAGAAAGTTTATCGCGAACATTACCCGATAGATATTGATTGCGAGCTTCCACAAGTCCTGTCTCGGGGTTAATAAATCCGATACGCTTACTAACTATCTCCGATTGTACCTCTTCATTCGCTTTATCTAGTAGTCGAGCAATGTATGGTATATCTACCTTTCCATTCTGATTCATGGAGACACGAACTGCATCTTCTACATTGTCAGCTTTTGGCTCAATCTGTTTATCAATAACACGTTTAGAGAAAATATCGCTTTTTGTGATTTTCTTTTCTCCGTTCTTGCTATCCTCTATGTTTTCAATAGCAGATACCGAAGCAAAATCTACATCATCTTGCAAGAAGTTTATCTTCCTATTTTCATTCAATGTACCGTATTCTTTTACAAATAGGTCATAGAGTTTATTGAGCTTATTACGAGTTTTATTAAGAAATGTTGGTTCGTTATCGTTCGAGTTCTCGGCTTCGAGTAATGTATGGAGTACATCTTTTATGTCCAAATAATCTTGCAATATTTCTTCTTTAGGATATCCCCCGGCTTTATTACTATTCCAATCTACTGGAATAGCTTCATTGTACTGTACGATATATGCCTTACCATCTATTATTGTCAACCCACCTTCTTTTGTTCCATTATTTCGTACTGCTTTCGATGTTTCATCGGCAGGAGTTGTATTGTATATATTGTATATATCGCTTGGTAGTTCATCAATCATTTGCTTGATTACTTCCTGTTGATTGATACCCGTTGTAGGTGCAAGCCGTTGTTCGGTTGGACGGATAGCATTGCCACCCTCAAAACCGAATTTCATTTCTCCTGCCATTCTCATAGGATTGTCAAGGAAATACTTGTTATACACCATTCGGGCTTTCTTCTCTACCTCTCCTGTGTTATGTCCCCATTGATTTTTTTCCTGTTGAGCATAAGTAGCTTCACGTGCCACAACAGAATCTTGCATATTCTTAGTATATGATGGTATTCCAGAAATTTCACGTTTGCGAATTATGATTATATCGGCTGTTGCTTCCGTTCCTGCATCATTCTTGAATGTATCTGTGTTCAAACGTACTGCATCTATAAAGTCTGCATTACCGTTATTGATAACCCAATTACGAAGAGCCGAACTCTTGTCTAAAGTAGATGAGGTAGTAATGAATACACCGATACCACCTGCTTTAAGTGTCCTCACGCTTTTAGCTATAAAGTAATCGTGTATATCGAATTGAGTAGATATATCCTTGTTGTTACTGTCATACACTTTGAAGTTTCCGAAAGGAACATTCGATACAACGAGGTCCATACTGTTGTTGGCAATACGTTGTTTCTCAAAGCCGGATATATTGATATTGGCATCCGGGTAAAGAAGTTTCAATATACCACCCGAAATAGTATCTAATTCAACGCCTCTCAATTGCGATACATTGGATATACTCTCCGGCATCAAAGCAAAGAAATTGCCGATACCTGCTGATGGTTCAAGAATGCGACCACCTTTGAATCCTAGTTTTTCAATCATATCCCATACAGAAGCTGTTACTTCCGATGGAGTATAGAAAGCGGTTGTAGTAGATGCACGAGCCGAGTCGTACTCTTCTTCTGTGAGTAGGTCTTGTAGTGCTATGTAGTTTTTATCGTTTGTTTGGAATACAGAAGATAAACCACCCCAACCTGTGTACTTCCTTAGTACATTCATTTGTTCGGCACTAGCTTTCTTCCCTGTTTCAGCCAATCGCTTAGCTAACTTGATAGCAGCAATATTAGCGTTTATCTTAGCTGTGTTACCTTTTGGTACTACATTCTCTTCACGAGATTGTCTATTATTGTTGGTATTTAAAGATTCACTAGAGTATTCTGTATCTCCTGTATCTTTTCGTCCACTATCTGTATCTCTTTCGCTTCCTGCGGAATGTAGCTCGGCTCCAGAAGAGTCTGCATTATTTCCTCTGTCTCGGTCAGATCGCCTCCGTTGCTCAACGTCTTCTCTTTCCATTGTAGGGCGTTGTTCACTTTCCGCTCTATCATTTGTTTGAGTTGAAGCGGTTCGTTCTCGAACATCTGTATCAGTAGGTCGGGTTGGTACTCCGCCATTTTCAGCAATACTGTTGTCGCTTCGGCTGTCGCTATTAGTTTCATTGCTATTCGTATTATTTGTTTCTACTTCAAATGTAGTTAAATTATCAATATTAAAACTATCCACCATATTTGCAGCATCCATTTCTGTACGGATATTCTCCATACCAGGAATATGCCTTGCACCTTCATAAAATGACTTTAGATAAGGACGAACATTTTCGCCCAGATCTTCAATCATCTTACGGGCAAAGTCGGCAAACTTACGAGCACCTGCTTCAATATTGTATACAGCCATTTCTGCACCGATGGCGAATAGTTCAGGATCTATTCCTACATTGAGGTTATTCAGTTTGCCTTGCATTCTGCGTTTAAGCTCTTCGTATCTTTCAGTAGATACAAGTTTGTTATCTGCTCCGAATGTAGGAGTGGTATCTTCTATGGGTTTATTTTCCATTAAGTCCTGCATATCCCACCAAAGATTATCTATCTCTTGAATGTTGTTGATTAGATAGTCTTCTGCTTGAGCACTTGTCGCAAAATCTTCTCTTATCTTAAATGGGATGTCGTGTCCTTCTACCACTGCACCAACATAAGACTTACCATTATCGGTAAACACTTCAAATGATACAATTGCATTATCATTTAAGGGAAATACACTCGCTCCATGCTCTTTATTCCAATCAATCATTTCTTGACTGAACGTATAAGGAGTATAAGCAACTTCTTTAATTTCCCTATATTCTGCAAAAGGTTTAATGCGTCTTGTATCGCTTTCTGCCCATTTACGGAAAGCATCTATATCAACTTCGGTAATATTACCTAACCCCTGCCATCCTTTTTCGTAGTTGGATAGATATGCTCTTTTTGCTGAAAATTCCTTATCGAAACCAAGCATAACCTTATGTTCGTCAAAACTTCCGTCTTTATTCACTTGGTCAACTACAAACACACGTTTACTGTCGGGATTATTTCCCACGAATATATCGATATGGTCGCCGTCTTTGCCTTCGGTACCACGGATATAGCCATAAGTGTTGTTCATGGTTACGCTCCATACCTTGCCGTCTGCATCCACGCCACTGCGAATAGAACCTTTAGGCTGCTCGATGGATATATCAAGACCTTGAATGGTTACTTTGCCTTTCTTGTAATTACCGGCTTCTTTCTGCGCTTCGGTGGGGCTGGTATCTGTCTCGGCTTCGGCCTGTGCTATCTGCTCGGTGATGGTTGGCTTTTCTGCCCCTGTGCCATTCTCAACAATTGGTTCGCTAGATACATTTTCTCCAGCTCCTTGTACTGCGTTTGCTTGTCTTTCTGCATTGTTTATATAGTTTAATATTACTTCTTTGTCTTTCGGTGCGAGGGGGAACATGAAGTACCCTTGTTCATCTGCTACCTCTACTGTATTTCTCAGTTGGTCGAAATCTTGTATCTCATCCAACTGCATATAATCGCTGAGGAAGAACTGTACAGCATTAGGCATATTCGTTACCACATCATGCTGCGCAAGTGCTATTTCTTCTTGTGTCGGCGTATTATTGGCAGCATATTCTAGGGTAGCGACTAACTGTTTACCCGAATTACTTTCTATGCCTCCAATATCCCTACCTGTTATCTCTCGGGCTATTTCTTTGAACCGAGTGTTGAGGGCTTGTGTCAGTTCATTACCTTGCTTCACTCTGTTGGATGGATGGTCTACAATAAATTCAACAATTTGCTGCACATCCACACCCAGTTCTTGAGCAATGACATCTATCGCACCACTTGTTGCTTCTTCGCCTTTGGTGTTGAACCACGATCGAGCAATAGCCCCATTAATATAATTGCGGTCGCCAAAGTTCTCGAACGATGCACGATTAACCTTTCTGCCCAACAATTGCTTCTGCCATTCCTGCAAGGCTTCCTCTCCAGCTTGCTGCATCGCTTCCTTATAGGCTTGCGCTATCTCTATGGCATCAGTACTATTCTCTGCCACTTGCCACAGATGTTCATTCTGTCTATCGGCAGATTCCTGTTGATTATCGGTTGTCGGCTCTTCTGTCAACTGCTCTGTTATCTGCTGCTCAATAGGTCGGCTTTGCTGTATAGCGTTTCTCACATCCTCCCAATAGGCTAGACGATTGTTTAATTCTTCTATTTGTTGATTGGCTTTCTGCTTGTTGGCAATATCCTTTGTTATGTCGCCAGTTGGCTTAGGAAACTTAGCTTTCTCAATCTGTTTACCAACATTGCTTATAGTAGCATCCACAACGCCCGATAACTCGGAAGAGTCATTATATACTTCGTTCAATGCGCCGATAGTAGTTTCAACAGGTACTTGCTCAAACAAAAGACTACCACCTTCGCTTTGTGGAATCTGCTCAATATATGACACATTGTTTTGTTCACTCGGTATGGTAGTATCGTTTTGTTCGTTCTGAACATCGGACTCTTCCAATTCTTGACTATTTGATTGTATTGCTACTTGTTGATTGTTAACTGATGACTGATTATCTACCAATCCGATAACATCTGCAATAGGAACTACATTGCCGTCAATATCCATCATACCATGTTGACGTAATCCGTAAGCATCATTAACAGTACCTTGTACTATTTCGCCTTTTTCGTTCCTGTATTCAACCAACGAACCATTATCTACATTCTGTATATTGTCTTGGTCTATTATCTGGCGTGGCTGTATCTCGGCACGTTGTCCGCTTTCGGTACCAACAATAACATAGTTACCGGCTTCGGTTACTTCCGCTATCTGTCCTGTAAATGGTATTCCATTGCCGTAAACATCTGCGGTTACTATTTCGCCAGGAGTATATTCTCTTACTTCCTCATTCTCTTGTTGGGCGATGATATTAGCTGTTTCCGTTTCTGCCAGTTGGGCAATAGCATCTTGTGTAGGAATACTCTCTTCTAGGCTTTCGATGAATTCGATAGAAGTTACTTGCTTGTTTCCTTCTGCGTCGACATAGAATATCTGTTTGTCCGATGCTTCTCGGTCTATACTTCCATCCTCTTGTTGTACTATGTTTCCTCCAACTATTTGCATAGGACCTTCAACCCCTGCAATAGCTGCGGACACCAAAGCATTCATATCCTGGTTAACATGCTCCTCTACCAACGAGGCTACCTCTTGCTGAGCTTCGGCTATATTCTCTTTCTTAGCCTTATCGAGCGATGACATGGCGGTGTATGATACTGCATACTTCACGATTGCATTCTTCTCTTCAGCAGATAAGTCTGCATCATTTACTACTGCATCCAATAGCTTTGTAACATTTTCGCCGTTACCTGTATCAACAGCTTCATTGATAGTTTCCATCAACGAATTGCCATCCTCTTTGAACAACGAAGATATGTTCGACACATTCAGCGTATACCCTTTCTTGATAGAGCGTTTCTGTTGGATGTTACGAACCTTACCTGCACTATACCCACCTGCTGCTATTGACACGAATGGCAACTGCATAGCTGCCACGGTGCCGAGGGTTACTGCTTGGTTGCGCGGGTCTACAAAATCCGACCATTGCGCCTGTCCATCGCCTACAAGTGAATGATAGGCAGTACCCAATTGTTCTTCCACAAACTCTCCGGTAATGCTGTGTATACCGGTTCTGTCCATAATATCATTCAACCTCTTGTTCTTATAGCGAGGACCCGGTATATACTCGCCAATACCTTCGGTCAAGTTCTCCCCAAAGTTCGATACATACGATAGGGCATAGGCATCGAGGAAGCTACCCGGACTGTCAATCGAATTGGAATAGGCATCGGCAAGTGTCTGTGGCATCAGAAACGTTCTAGCACCTGCTTTCAGTACCTGCCTTGTCGATTCGGTTGCTACACGCCCTGCAACACCTGTGCCTACCTTAGCTGCAACGGCTTCCACTGTTGGTAAGGTAAGTGCGGTCGATAGCCCATCTGTGGCTGCAAATTGTGCCACGTATGGAAGCATAGCAGATGTACCTTGAGCAATATCCTGCGCAATAGATCTATCTATTTGGTGCGCTTGCTGATATTCGTCGACGAGGTAAAAACCCTTTCGGGTAAGTTTGTTAGCAGGATTCTTCAACGCATTCGCCAAATCCGAAGCATCGCCTAAACCAATAGTTCCGAGCGTGCCGGCATTCCATGCGTCGTAGGGTACACGTCTACCAAATTCATTCAGCAATTGTTTTATCGCACCTTTATCCCCATCTTGATAGGCATTGCGGAGCTTCGTTAGCTCATTCAATTGCTTACGAGCATTCGATGTATCTTCGTAACTGGCACTCTCTCCTCTGAGAGCTGCGTTGTATGCCGAGTTGCTTTGTGCTTTTTGTTCATCGTTCTTCAATAGATAGTCGAGCATCCCTCCTGGCTTCTTAGCACCTCTTTTCCTTTCCTGTTCTTTCTTGGCAATGCTTGCCTGTAGTTCGTCGATGCTGTTATCCAATTGTTGTAGATACTTCTTTTCCTCATCCGCTATTGCACGACCTCTGGGCGAGTTAGCAAGGAAGTCGGCAGTCATGGCCAATTGCTCGGGCGTATTCTTGTAGTCGGTTCGTGAGCCTATTCCTGCCATCCCATGCAGAGGTGTATCTATCCGCTGTTTATTCTTGGCAAGGTAATCACTCACTACCTGTGGCATCCGCACTTTATCGGTAGCATTATCGGTATCGTGATAGTTTTCTTTGTACCAAGCATTAAGGTTCTTCTTCACTTCGGGATCTATGCTGCTGTCTTTGTTCACTGCATCTATCCAATTACTGTACGATTGATATTCATCGATGGCTGAACCAACTATGAAGTCACTATCCTGTGAGCGTTTATCGGCGATGGCCTTTGTCGACGATGCCACATTCGTTTGCAAGGATGAATCAGTAGCATTACCAACACCCAACTTAGGCTCTTTTAGCAACTGACCAAAATCAACCTCCATCTGTTTTTCGGGCAAAACGCCGTTTGACGCTACTGGAGACTGCTTTTCTACCGAACCAACACCCGAAGGCGTTTGAATATTCGACTCTCGTGGAGTTGATTTACTTCTTTTTAGGTAATAGGGGGTATTATCCACCAATTGAGCATCCTTTCTACTCTTAAGGAAACTATCAACCTTATCGTTAGGAATGTCGTATGTATTACCGTTGCTCTTATATATTGGCATAACTATCTACTTTGTTATGTTAGAAATTAACTGTTTTGAAATCGCTCCACTCATCATCGTCATCATCCGCAGGAGGCTCGGGCATTTGACTTCCCACCGGATAAGTAGGCATACCTTGCATTATCCCATTGTAATCCATCGTCGATGTATTGGCAGGGGCAGCAGGAGTATATTGTTCTTCATACTTCGCCTTCATGTAGGCAGCAGCAATGTCTTGGTTTGGTCTATACTTGTACGAACCGGCACCAATCATGTCGGGCTTTTGTATTATCAACTCGGGATGGCTGTCCATAAACGCTTGGTCGTTCAAGGCCTCTCGTGCATAGCGGTCTACCTCTCCCTTGTTCATATCGAACACTCGCACCTTGCTTCCCAATTGGTTATCCATTTGTGCGTGTTTGTCCTGCGTATTGGCTTCTATTATCATCTGATAACCGCCATTCTTTCCGCTACCAGACGAAGACATCTTTTTCACATACGCTGAGGTCCTATTCTTTGCATCGGCTACTCTTGCCCATCCTTGCCCCTCCATGGCTTTACGATGGCGATCTAAACTCTCTTGGTTCTTCGCCTTCAATTCAAAGTCTTTGTCCTTGTTTGCTTGGTCTTGTGCCAATTTCGCATAGTTGTATTGATTCTTAACCTCTGCTTGACGTGCTGCTTCATCAAGTTTTTGTTTCCCTGCCATAATACCCTGTACACCTTTTCTGCCATTGTCGTAATCGTTTAGGGCTGTTTGGAAGTCTTTCACTCTTGCCTGGAATAGTCCGTCATTGTAGCGTTGCGATAGTTGCATATACTTGTTTTCTTCCTCTTTTTCCTGTGCTACAACCTTTGGCATGGCGAAGTCGTTACGCTCTCGCATGTGTGCTCCGGCACCTGCACTAACCATTTGCGAAAGCATCCCTACACCATCCGCTATGCCTGCAATCGTTCGGCTGTTTCTTAGCTTCTTCTCATCAGGTGCCGATGGTGTGGGAATGCTTGATTGATAGTAACGCTGCAATACATTCTCGCCCTTACTAGGGTCGAAAGGTGCCGAAAACTTGTTAATAGCTTCGGGAGAGTAATATTTAAGCAAATGTTCGTACTCGCCATCATCCAACGCTTGGGGTTTGTTTGGGTACTTCACTGCCGGTAGTGCTGCCGATTGTTCGGCCTGTATATTCTCTTGTGCTGGTACAGACTTACCACCATCCGCTATGGCAGGAGTATTGTTTGCTTGCTCTTCTAAGTTCTGATCATCAACAGGAAGAAAGGCGTTAGCACCCTTCTTTCTATTATTCAGTATAGTATCAAGTATCGACATATCTAGTGGAGTTTATTTTGCTGCTGATTGTTGTTAACTGTTTGCTGCTAACTTATTTGTTTATGCCATCGGAAACATTGTTCCTCCAGTACCTGCCAATTGCGACATCATCTTGCCCCCACCTGTACCTGTGGCTGCTGTACTTGTAGCTGCTGCTTTAGAACCCAAACCGCCAATCAACCCACCAACAGATCCACTCATTAGGTTAAGGCCACTATTCATCATGTTTTCATACGATTGTGCTTTTTGCCCCATCATACCCATACGTTGATCGTCAGTGTTGCGTTTCATCGCTTGATACCTATCAGTTACACGTTCTTTGTATTTTTGCCCCATAGCACCAACATTCGCGAATGTGTCGGAGATAACCTTGTTAGATTGTTCTTTTGCCACCGCTTGTGCTTCGGGTGTGGCACCGGTTACCACTGCCGTGTTGGCAGCTACTTTGTTTTGCTTACCCAGGTTCTCCCTAAGCTGGCGCATCAAGTTTTGAGTGTCGGAACGTTGCGTGTAGTCCGATAATGCGTTGGTGTTGTACCACGCTGTATTATCGGCTTCCTGTTTATTCAAGTACCGTTCCATCTTCTTACGTTGGTTGGCTGCACCTATTCCACCCACCACACTACCTAGCAGTCCTGCGCCTGCACCTATCAATGCTCCTGTCATATCTAGTTTATTTATGAGTTTATATCTTGTCAAAAGTCTTTAGACTTCGCACCTCACAAAAAAATAGAATTAGCCTGTCATTTTGCACCCTTAATACAAAAAGATATAGGCATGGGAATAACTACTATAGGCTATAATCTACAAGAAGTTACCAACAGCGTACTTTTGTAAAAACCTGTTACTAACAAAAGGGATTATGAAAGAAATAAGGAGATATTTTGAGAATGGTATTGAGTGGGTAGTCTATGAATTTCCAGATGGACAACAGATAACGACTAATGTTTGTCCTTTCTTAGATAAAATTTAAAGGTATGGCTAAAAAAAAAGCAGAAAAGCAGATAGAAGAAGAGAAAGCAACACCTAAGGCTAGAGGACTTCCCCCCGGTAGGACCAACAATCCCAACGGAAGGCCTATCGGAGCAAAGAATAAGGTACAGCTTGCCACCAAAGAGCGGATAGTTAAGTATATAGAAGACGACTTCGATAATTTCGTAAAGGAGATAAAGGAGCTACGTCTTAAGGATCGGGTAAAAGCCAAGATAGAACTAATCAAACTCGTCGTTCCCCGACCATTGGCCGACGAGGAGAAAGAAGCCTTCAATACTCAATCGGTACTATTCAAACGATTATCACAACCAAACGACTAAGATTAACAAAAAGCCTTGGGAGGGCTTAGTAGAACCCAATAAAATAATTGAAATGGAAACACAATTAGATGGCATTGTTGAATACTTCGACCGAAAGGTTCCGAAAGATATACTGGAGTGTTGGGAAGAGCAAGATACGAAGAATGATGTCGAAGTAGCAGGTCTGTATAATCAGATACATTCCAAGGACTTTATTTACAAGCAGAATTGTGATATTAGAGAACTCTTTTTTCCGCTATAACGCAAACCGCCCTACTTTCACATGCAGGGCGGTTTTTATGATTCAATAACCATTCAATAGCAATACCCACAGGCCGTAAGCCCCATAGCCTTAGCTGACGATAAGCTCACTTGCTTTTGCTCGCCCTTGCAGGCTTTCATACCTCGGCATTGCGAATTATGATAACGCTTCGCATACTTACCAGTACATATCAGTACCGTGTTTTCTGTCTCATGTGTAGGTTCTGTCTTGATTTCGCCAGTGAATGACAACAGAACAAAGGAAAGGAGGAGGATAGATAATTTTTTCATACTTATTCGTTTTTTTTTGAAAATATAGAAATCAACAATTGAATAATGGAAAAGAAACTTCCTATTGCAAGAACAACTCCCAATCCAACAATACCTTTATTACCATTATTCTCAGAACCTCCCGATAAGGCGAGAAGTGAAATTAATCCTCCCACACATACAATTACGCTAATCAAAGATGTTTTTATATCTTTTCTCATAAACCTATTTCTTTACATCAACTCCCCATGATACACCACATGGAAGATACTTATTATTTCACTTTTGTACACCTTAAATTCCTTGTAGTTTTCCGACACACACCACAGCACAGTGTCATCGTCGCTGTCCGTTCGTAATCGCTTTATCATCCGCTCCTCATTGGTTACTATCATATACACCTTGTCGGGATCCACACTATCCCACCGGTTCACCGTATTCACACCAATTATGTCTCCAGCCTTTATCAGTGGCAGCATCGAGCAGCCCACCACCGAAAACAAATGCTCTGCCTTCACATGAGGTATCATCATATACCCGGTAGGCACTTCCGCTATCGCTTGCGTCCCCAATCCTGCCACTCCTGCCGACACAGGCAAATCAGCATAGTAAGGAATAGCACCTTTCATCTTTTCGGGGAAGATTGCCGATGGCTCATTCATTCCATCTGTCGCACTCTTATACATTTCGCCATTGCCGGTAAGCAGCCAGTTGGCATTTATTTCTGGAAAAACTCTATATATAGACGAAATTGTCTCGTAAGTTATAGCTGCATCCTCATTTATTTGACGATTCAACCTACGTTGCTCTGTTGGACCTTGAGAAATTGCGTTTACTGTCGCATTATTCATACTCAATATTTTCTTCAATCTACCTCTAATATCATTATCCATAGTTTATTGCTTTTGCTTAATTGTTTCGCCGTTCTGCTTGAATGGAAGTTCATCTGTTCCAGCTTGAATAATCTCTTTATTCCATTTATCTATTACTACTCCATTTGCAAGCCTCTCATATCTGCCGTTAAGTGCAAATAAAAATAAAATTACAGCAACATAAATACCAATAGAAAATTTTAAAAATACAATCTTATCTTTCATATTATCATTAATAACGTTACAACCAAACAGAAGAATACAATATAATATTAGTATTAGAGGATATAATAATACAGGAATAAATAGTATCACTAAAAACAATAATGACAGTTCCCAATAATCTTCATTATTAAATAAGTAATAAAATCTATCCCACCTATCTATCATATAGAACGAGACAATAAGTATATACATTACAAGTAAATAAATATAGTAACAAAGTTCACTACCGATATTTACCTTTTTTTTAATTGATTTCTTTGCCATATTTAATTCGCTAGTAATAAGAGTTTTAAGCAAATATCTATTTATAACTATTATAAATAGATGTTATCATCTATTTTAAGATAGTTTTTCATTTGAAATATAGACGCATTCGTCTATATTTGCATTATCAAATTATTAACCAACTCGTTCGGCAGCACAAAAACGAGTAAGAAAACAAAGATAAACAAAATATGGAAACAAGAATCAAACCATCCACCAAAATTGATGTGAAAGCCACATTGCTTAAGATAGGCGTTGGCAAAACAGTCGTCATCAAGTCCAATGTCATCAAATCCACCTCCGTGCGCTCCGCAGTACGTGTACTCAATAAGAAGGGTTACGACTTCCTAGCCACCGAGCGAGGCTTAGTTGATGAAACCAAAATCACCCGCAACAAATAATACACACACACCATGGCAAAAAGAAAACAACCCTATACAGGCATCGACCTCTCCACCGTAGATTTTACCTACATAGAGGACAACTATATCTCTTTCGAGGAATGTATGAAAATACTATACATGGCTCGTGTTACCCTCCACCAACACATCCGAAACGGTAAAAAATTCATCCAACCTGGCGATACCATCGTTTTGCCCAACCGCAAACGTGTGTTTCATAAGGATGCTGTGCAAAGAGAGATTGCAACCCTTTTTCGTGAAAATGGCGTACAAGGATGAAAGATACCATCTACAACCACAAAGCATTCCTCTTGCCCACCAGCCCTCGCAGCATGGCGTGTTATCATGCCAAGATCGAGAGCGACAACAAGATGAAGCTAACCATACACGACTGCCGAGGCTCAATACAGTTGCATAACGACCTCAACGACCCCGAGCAGATACTAGAGGCAATAAACAAGCTCCAAGCCTTAGAGCAAGGCATCGACCAACTAAGAAAACATATAGAAAACCAATATATCAAAAACCAAGCGCTATGAAAAAGAGAAACCTAAGAGAGCCACACATCGAAATCATGCTTGCACTCCTCGTCCTCATCATCATCACTGTCGTTATCCGCTCATGCGACAGCAAGCAAGACAAGGAGCAAGCCCAACTCAACGAAATGCTGGAGTACCACTCCGCACCCGGTCAATTGGTAGTAGAAAACAACGGATATATCAACATAATCAAGTAACAAGTAAAATCGGAGTAATGGCGAAATTGGAAAGACGCTATGGTAGCTGCCGCCTCATGGTAAAGATACTCGCTGTTGTTTGGGAAGTGCACGCCCCCAGTCAGAAGTAGAAGCATTGCAGGTTCGACTCCTGCTTACTCCACAAAAACATGGGTAGCTGATTGTATGGTGTCAAGGGAACGGGGGGAAGATCCCAAAAGCCCTAGTGAGTATCAAACGATACGAGAAGGCAGGTGATGATCTTGCTATAACGAAGCCTTACAGAGTTCACTTCGGGTTCGAATCCCGACTACCCACAAAGAATATTTAAACATCAATAAAAAGAGAATATGAAAACATTACAAGTATCAGAACAAAAAGCAAGAAGCCTTTACAAAAAAGGCTTGGACGAAATAAAAGAGATATTAGTTGAAACCTTCGGTAAAGACTTTTTCTCTCAATCCATCATGGATAGAGTTAAAACATACGAAGATGCCTGTGCCGAACTTGACGAAAAGCCAATAGACGAAAAAGCATTGTCAGCACTAGGCATGAATAAGAACGACATAGCCTATATGAAACTAACCCAAATCGTAAGAGCCTTAAACGAGGGATGGGTAGCCAAAGTATACGACGATAAATATCGCTACTACCCTTGGTTTAAACACAACAGCTCTCCTTCGGCGTTCGCTTTCGACTTTTCGGCCTGCGCTGACTCGTATGCGAATGCGGGGAGCGGTTCTCGCCTTTCGTTTAAAAGCGTAGCTCTTTCAGACTATGCCGGAAAACAATTCTTAGAGCTATGGAAAGAATTTATTGTCTAATCAAATTAATTATAAATAGCATGAATACAACAGAATTAAGAGTGGGCAAAGCGAATGCTCTCAAAGCATGGAGAGGTGCAGATTTACAGGGAAAATCTCTACTCGAGAACCTTTATGGAAAGTAAGTTTTTCACAAATGCGACCCCCATCAAAGAAGCATTAGACAGAATACCGAAAGATAACTTCCCATTCTCGACAATCATCAAACAACAGAAATTCGGAGCTGGTAGTGGCAAAACATTCTATTTTACATAAAACATATAATTATGAATATAATACTAACAAGACTAAAGCTAGTCAACTTCAAAGGCATTCGGCAACTAGAGATATTTCCGAATGAATCTATAACCACTATCACTGCCGACAACGGACGTGGCAAGTCCACCGTTCCTGCTGCCTTCAATTGGCTGTTCACCGGTAAAGACCAATTCGACAGAGCCGTAATTGACGAAATCAAAACCTACGACCAGAACGGCAAACACATCGAGAAGATAGACCACTGGGTAGAAGCCGATTTACTTATCGACAACCATAGAACCATTACCATAAAGCGTATGCTTTGTCAGAATTGGGTTAAACGCCGTGGTGAAACAGAACGTATCCTCGATGGACACAAGAACGAATACTTCATCAATGGTGTTGGCACCGGTACCGAGACGGCATTCAAGCAAGAGCTATCTCAAATCATCGAGGACACTACATTCAAGTTACTTACAAACCCTCTTTTCTTCAATGAAATATTAGAGTGGAAAGAACGCAGAGAGATACTATTCTCCATAGCTCCACCCATTACAGACGAAGAGGTTGTCAAGCTCATAACCAATAAAGATAACGAGAGCCGTATTGTCGCGCTCAACAATATCCTCAACACTGGTGCATCATTCGAACGATACAAAAAAGAATTAGCCAGTCGCAAGAAGCAAAAAAACGAATTGCTTTCTCTTATCCCTGCCAAGATTGATGCTACCGAACGAACTAAACCGCAACTACCGGACGGTGGCTTTGGTGTGGTAGAGTTTCAAATCAAGAAACTACAAGCCGAACTCGATGCTATCGATATTGAGTTGTCCGACAAATCAAAAGCAAACGAAGCTCTCTTGACAAAACAAAGAGAGAAACAACAAACAGTGCATAACCTAAAGTCTGCATTGCAGGATGCACGACAAAAGGCGAGAAGCAAACACCAGGACGATAGGTATAAAATAGCACAGGAAGTAGCCGATATCGACAATAAGATAAAAGCAGAACAGCTTAAAATAAACGCTCTTAAGTCCGACATCGACAACAATGTAAAAGAGATAAATAGACTTACCGATCGCAAAACATTTGCCGAAAAGAGAGGTCCCGAGCTTGACACCCAAAAGAAAGAACTACTGAAAGAGTTCTACAAAGTAGATGCTATGCAGTTTGAGTTCGATGCCGAAAACTGTGGATGCAGTGCTTGCAACCGACTATTCACAGGCGATGACCTTGCCAGCCAACGCTCCCACTACGAAGCTATATTCAATAAAGATAAGTCCAAGAAGTTAGATTTAATCGACTCTACCGGCTTAGTCCTTAAGGAGGATATCGAAAAATTCCAAAACGACATCAAGGAGTTCGACCAACAGATTGCCGATCTCGAAGAAAAGAATCTATCTATTGCCGAATCACAAGCAAGCATCAAGGATAGCATCATAACGCTCGAAAACCAGAGAGCACTCGCCGGGCAACAAATAGTTGCTTTCGATGCTGCTACACGCCCGGAGTCGGAGGAAGAAATTAATCTGACTACACAAATACAAGATGCAGAGGCTGTAAACGAAGAATCGGAAGAAACTACAACCGAAAATGCTACCAATCCCAATGCTCAACTATTGGAAGAGAAAAAAGCAAAGCAATCCGAAATAGACAAGCTGAAGGGAATACTCACACACAAAGAACAGATTGCAAATGCCGATAAGCTAATTGCAGAATACACAGACGAAGAACGCAAACTAGCACAGGAAGTAGCCGACATCGAGAAAGACGAAGATGTGATGCAGGAGTTCTCTCGCACTAGAATCGAAAGCATTGAAGCTCGTGTAAACGCCATGTTCCAATTCGTGAAGTTCAAACTCTTTGAAGTAAAACTCAACGGAGAAGAAAAAGAATGTTGCGAAGCTACTGTCAATGGCGTTCCCTTCCGCATTCTCAATACGGCTATGAAAGTCAATGCAGGCTTAGACATTATCAATATACTCAGCCAACACTTCGGGCGCACCCTGCCAATCTTCATCGACAACCGGGAGAGTATCTCTGAGTTAGTTTCTACCGAATCTCAAATAATTAACCTAGAAAAAGTAAAAGGTCAAACAACTTTAAAAATTCAATAATTATGGACAATCAATTATCAGTAAAACAGGAATCCCACGAAGTGCAAATGTTCGACTTCTTCAACCCTGTACAGTTTGAAACCATGCAACGGGTATGCCTCATGTTCGCAAATTCCGAATTGGTACCCGATATGTATAAAATATCAGACAAGAACCCAAAAGACAAGGCCATTGCAAACTGTATGATTGCTATTGAAATGGCTCAGCGTATTGGTGCAAGCCCATTGATGATAATGCAGAATATGGTTATTATCTATGGTCGCCCCTCTTGGTCTAGCAAGTTTCTTGTAGCAACAGTTAATACCTGCGGACGCTTCAATCCACTCCAGTACGAATTTAAGAATTTAGGCAAACTAGGAGTAGTTGAATATACCGAATACGAAAAGTTGTGGGTAGATGGACAGAATGGCAAAAAAGGGTACTATAAAACAATTGCTCACAAAAAAGAATTTGACGGTACCAATATCGACAACATCCAATGTGTTGCTTGGTCTACGGCAAAAAGACGTGAAGATCGTCTCGAATCGTCTCCTATCTCCATACAACTAGCCATTCAAGAAGGTTGGTATACCAAACCAGGTTCTAAATGGAAAACGATGGCGAAGCAAATGCTTATGTATCGTGCTGCCTCATTTTGGACATCTGCTTATGCTCCCGAATTATCCATGGGTATGCGCACTGTCGAGGAGTACGAAGATATGGGACGCGAAGTTATTGATGTGGAACATGTGGAAGTACCTATCGATGATAAGGTGCAGGATGAAATAAACCAAAATGCCAACAAAGAAACGCTGAGTATGGATGATACACAACCAGGAGAGAGCCAACAAACGCCTCCTCCACCTGCCGATAATCAGCAAGGACAACAACCATCAACAAGTCGAACCCCATCATTCCAATAGCTTATGGCACTAACAGACACTTCGCCTATGCCCTATGGTAGGCACAAAGGCATCAGTATGATTGGCATATCCTCTTCCTATCTCATGTGGTTACTGGATAACAACAAGTGTAGCCCAGCTGTAAGAGAATACATCAATAATAACCGGTCATCACTAATGAGAAAAGTAGAAACCGAAAGAGTACAGAACCAATATAACTGCAAATAATCAAATGAAACTAACAGTATTAAACAGCAACAGCCGTGGTAATTGCTACATACTTCAAGACGAACACGAAGCATTGGTGATAGAATGCGGAGTTAAGTTTTCCGAAGTAAAGAAAGCGTTGGACTTCAACATATCTAAAGTTGTTGCTGTGTTAGTTTCTCACGAACATGGCGACCATGCCAAAGCAGTCAACGATGCACTCAATGCTTGTCTTTCTGTTTACACCTCTCAAGGAACAATAGATGTATTGACTAGCGACAAATGCAGTTGGCGAATAAAAGGACAACGTATGCCCACGGCTATTCAAGCAAAAGAAGCAGTTCAAGTAGGAAACTTCCGTGTAATGCCTTTCGATGTACAACACGACTGCGCCCAGCCTTACGGCTTCCTTATCCATCATCCCGACACAGGCAATATATTGTTTGCTACCGACACTTACTATCTCAAATATAGCTTTCCCAATCTATCTCACATTCTTATCGAGTGTAACTACTCCAAAGAGATACTTCAAGAGAATTACAGAGAAGGAAAAACAATCAAGAAAGTAAGAGACAGAGTGATACAATCGCACATGAGCCTCGATGCTTGTAAGGATCTACTTCGTGCCAACGATTTATCAAAGGTCCGCAACATTGTACTCCTGCATCTATCTGGCGACAATTCCGATCCTGGTCAATTCTTGGAAGAAATAAAAGCCACAACAGGCAAACGAGTATTCATCGCGAAGAAAAGCCTCGAACTCGAACTAAACAAAGATTTATTCTAATTAGAAAAGCAATGATAATAACACCTTTCGAGAAACTGATAGCCGAAGCAGAAGAGATACAGGCATTTCTAAACTGTGAAATACAGAGCGATAACCCCGAAGAGATTAAACACCGTGGCGATGCGCTAGCCACTTACATTTCTCGTACAGGCAATATGCTTGCAGATGCGAAGTACCACCTCAACGAAATGATGAAAGACGAAACAATGAAAATCATTGAAGATACCCTACTCGAAGCCAAACTATCAGCAAAGGTACAAAACGCATTGATAGACAGTATATGCAAACTAGAACGCCTGCTAGTCGACAGAATTGAGCAACTAAACAAAACGGCAAAATACCAAATAGAGTGGTGCCGTTCTCGCCTAAGCATGGCAAAAGAAGAATTAAATAACACAAAAGGCTGGAACAAATGAAAAAACAAATTATAAATATCCTGCTTCACATTCTAAAGAAGTTAGGCTACAATGATGTATTTAAGTCTACAACAATAGTAAATGTCTCTGATTTCCAAAGGCTAGATTTTAAAGTAGTAGAAAGTTTAGCTGCCTCAAGAGCGTGTCCTCATACCCAATTAGACCGTACATACTTACTTCGCTCAGAAATAATTGATAAGGTTAATAAAGCATTACTAAATGAAATTAGAATAATTGGCTCTCCCGCTTACCCTTGTATGTATGAAGCAAGCTTAACAATATACACTCGCAAAAACTAATAAGATGACTAAAAAAATATTTTACTGTGGGCAAAGAATGTTTTGTTTAATTGATGCTTATTCTAATAATGATAAAAGGAAAGTGGAGGAAGTTAATAAAACATTAAGAAAAATTCATACTTACGAAAGGTGTATTCAACTATTAGAACTTACTATACATCATATTAAGGTTGGTCATAAACCAAATAGTTTGAGTTCTAAAACTAATGAAGTCATAGAAATATATAAATATAACGTCAGAATACTAGAACGAAAATTATGAAACAAAGAGTAATGAAATGCCCCTGCGGAAAAAACCCACTTCGTGGCAAAGATGTTTGCCTCTCCTGCTTCGCCAAGCAAGATGGAGCCAAACAACGAGCCAAGCCAAAACATATCGAGGACGATACACAAGAAGCATTCTTCAACACCGCCCGAGTGATATTTCCTAAGTTAGGCAAACTATTGTTCGCCGTACCCAATGGAGGCTTTAGAAACAAGCTAGAAGCAGTACGGATGGCAAGGCAAGGAGTAACACCCGGAGTGGCCGACATCATCTGCCTACTGCCCAACAAAGAATACAGCTTCCTCTGCTTAGAAACAAAGACAGAGATAGGCACCCAAACGAAAGAGCAGATAGAATTTCAGAAACAAGTCCAAGCTGCCGGAGGCCTATACATCGTTTTTCGTTCGGCAGCCAAAGGCATAGAAATACTAAAAACATATTTAAATAACAAGTAATTACTTAGAATCAAAATTATGGACCAAAATCAAAAAGAAGGAGTAGAAGTGTACATACCAAACATTGATACTAACCTTATTCAACAAAAAGTGAATGAAGTAGCATTAAAAGGAGCACTAGAAGTGATAGAAAACTTCTACACAGGCTATAACTCTCCTTATAAAAAAGCATTGGAGGAAGGACTCAAAAACAAAGGAGTATCTATTCACTTTGATATTCCAGACATACTTGGAGTTATCAATGACAGCATAGCTTCTAAGTTTGATGAAATAGCAAACAAAGCTATATCGGCTACATATATTCCTCTGCTTGGTAGATTACTTACGAGAGTAGATGCTGATATTACCCTGTCCGATATTTTAAAAGAGTTCCTCGAATGTTATGAAATCAAAGACCATTCAGTATTTGAAGATCTATCACTTTCTGTAGATGAGAATGTGTATAGTGGAGGCAGCATTAAAACATTCAAAATAGGACATCAAGGAAATTCTTTATATGAGATAACAATCTCAACCGACTTCGCCGACAAAGAAAAATACACAATACTCGGAATGCCAACTAAGAGGTATGAACTCAAGGAAGAAAGGAAAAGCTATACCTATGAATCAATTTTTGTTGCTAAAACTCTTGATGAAAGAGAATTGAAATTTACCACTCCAATATCAACTAATATTCTAGCTGACAGATTCTTCTCCTATCTCATTTCCCTAAAACTAAATGATACCAAAATAACAATTGACTGCCAGGACTTTGACGAAGACTGGTTGCAAAACGAAGAATACGATTAAAACCCCTAAAGTACAATTGAATTATGACACCAAAAAACCCTATCAAGTCCTATACAGACATCAAATCATACGAAGATGCCTGTGCCTACAATGGCAAACAACCGCTTAACGAAGAAGCCCTGCTCGCACTCGGCATCACACCCAAACAAATAGCCGGGCTAAAATTAGAAGAAATAACTCTAGCCCTTAACGAAGGTAAAGTAACTAATATCTACGATGGTAGTTATCACTACTATCCATGGTTTAAACACAACGGCTCTCTTTCGGCTTTCGCTTTCTACTTTTCGCATTACGATCGCTCGTCTGCGGGTTCGGGGGGCGGTTCTCGCCTTTCGTTTAAAAGCGTAGCTCTTTCAGACTATGCTGGAAAACAATTCTTAGAGCTATGGCGAGAATACTTATCCTAAAACAAAAATTCTTTATTATTCACTTTTTAATATTTCAAAATTATGTTAGATCAAATGTTGGGTACAGATGTACCATTAGAAAGAAGAGCGCAATACCTTCGGGACAATTGCGACAAGGTAGAAGAGAAAACATACCACAAACAATTCTCTTCGCAGGAACTATCAGACAAGCGCCTGCAGCTCGAAACTGTAAGTATCAACATCGCCGACCTCAAGCAGCAGAAAAAAGACTACGACGATGCCTACAAAACAGAAATGAAACCACTTGCTGAGATTCACAGCAAAACTGTACAGGAACTCAAAGAGCGTACCGTAGCCGTTACCGAACCATGTTATGCTTTCATCGACGAAGAAACCAATATGATTGGCTTCTACAACAACCAAGGGCTTAATATCTATTCCCGTCAACTAACTACTGACGAATTGCAACGAACAGTACACATGGAAGTTCGCCGTAACGGTACACATGGATAACCGATTATCAGTTAATTATTAATCATTTAAACAAAAGAAAATTATGTCAGAATTTGAAAATGGAGTAAACGTACACCTACCCGAAGGGTACAAAGGCGAAGCCGTCGAAGTAATTGTTCGCCAAGGCCAAGCAGCCAAGGTACTCAACCCCAAAGAACCAGTTGTAACAATCATCGACGGTACTATAGATGCACCACTACGTTGGCTCGAAAAACGAGTATCGGAATTGGATCAAATCAATCAAAAGAAATGCCACATCCTTGTCAACCGAGAAAACTTTTCGATTATCCTCGTTACCGACGAAAACAATCAACAGGGTTCACGCCTTGCAGGAAAACTCGAAATAGATCCGCTATTCTATGAGTTCGGTATCAATACCTCCAAAACATGGACACCGTTGAAACTCGGCGAGTTCTTCAAAATGAACCGTGCCTACTTCCCCGACCGTTCCGTCAACATGAGACTGGTTTCGGAACTGAAAAACTTCGTGGCGAAGGTCAACTCCAACATCGAAAAGAAACTCGAACAAAACGGCTCCAAATCCGATGTGTTCCAACAAGAAGTAAGCTCCAATCTACCCGAAGCATTCGAGTTGAATCTACCCATCTTCAAAGGAAGCCCACGGCAGATTATCGAGGTGGAAACAGTTGCCAACGTATCGGGCAACGAAGTATCACTATCGCTTATCTCTCCGGCTGCCAAAGAGTTTATCGACAACGAATGCGACAACCGCATCGATGAGGTGCTGGCTGCCATCCAAAAGATAGCTCCAGAGATTGTAATCATCGAGCAATAACCCTATCAACATCATTTATTAGTCCTATCCTAATTGGGTAGGGCTAGTATTAAACATCAATCAATACGCATGGAAGGTTGGATAAAATTATATAGAGAAATCCTTACAAAGCCTATCTGGTTGCAATCTACACCAGAGCAAAAATCTATTCTCATCACAATTCTTATGATGGTAAATCACGATGAAAATGAGTGGGAGTGGAAAGGAAATAGGTATATCTGCCAACCGGGTCAAATGATAACAAGTCTTGATAAAATAGCTAAAAATGCAGGCAAAGGTATATCAATTCAGAATGTTAGAACAGCTTTGTTACGTTTCGAAAAATACAATTTTCTAACAAACGAATCAACAAACTCAAATAGACTCATAACTCTCTGTAATTGGGAACAATACCAATCGAATGAATTGGAAGATAACAAAGAGACTAACAAGCAGCTAACAAGCAACCAACAGGCAACTAACAAGCAACTAACAACTAACAAGAATGATAAGAATATAAAGAATGATAAAGAAGAGATATTACAATCTAAAGATTGTCCAAAACACGATGAAGAATTTTTAGAAGAAAAACCAAAAAAAAGAAAATCGACTAAGCTTAAAAAATCAGAAGAGGAAATCGACATAGATGCAGACCTCAACAAAAAAATGAGAGAAGTATTCGAAGCTCGCTACTTCCGTCTATTCAAAGAAAAATACTACTGGCAAGCAAAAGACGCAGGCAACATGACACGAGTGCTCAATGCACTCAAATTCCAACGTGAGCAAAAAGGGCTATCGAACGAAAACAATATAGAGCTAGTCGCAGCATTTTCCTCTTTTTTGAATGAAGCTGTCAAAGATATATGGATTGTTAAGAACTTCAGTATCTCAGTGTTATATTCCAAATTCAACGAGATAGTCGCACGTGCCAAAGCCGAAGAACAAAAACGAAAATCAACAGGAAACTATGGAGACAAATAACTGGACAAAAGACCAAATAACGAAAGGCAAAAAAGCCTTCATACACACAGCAGAACACCTAATGCCCGAATTTGAAGTCGATGATCGAAACAGAGATATAATCAACGACCTGTTCTGCTACTTCCACAAAATAGAAGGAGGAAAACTAAACCCCGAAAAAGGTCTATGGCTAGAGGGCGATGTGGGTACCGGTAAAAGTTCTTTGTTGAACATCTTTAGCCACTACATGCGACGCTACTGGAATGGCAACGGATTCAAGATCTACAACTGCTCCACCATCACCAACGAGTATGCCCATCGACCAAAACAGAATCAAAGCGATGATATAAGCATCGACCCACTCGACAGGTACACTTACAATCGTTTTGGGTACAAAGCTAATTCAGCAGCTCATCCAAGAGTAAACATGTGCTTCGATGAACTGGGTAGAGAATCTATCCCTGCCATAAACTACGGACAGAAGCTTAACGTAATGGAACATATCCTACACATCCGATACACCTATTGGCAGTCAGAAAGATTACTAACCTACGTTACCACCAACCTCAAAGCCGACGATGTAGAAAGATTATACGGCGACTACATCCGGGACCGCCGAGCCGAAATGTTTAACATCATCGCCATGACTGGCGACAGTAGAAGAAAATAAAAATGAAAAAAAACAAATCAATACAATTCCTATATATCGACCTATTCTGCGGAGCAGGAGGCACGAGTACAGGCGTGGAGACAGCAAAAACAAAGCACGGCTATTGCGCAAAGGTTATAGCATGTGTCAATCATGATGCCAACGCCATCGCCTCCCATGCAGCCAATCACCCCGAAGCCCTGCACTTCACGGAAGATATACGCACGCTTGCACTCGATAGACTTGTAGCTCATACAAAGGCTATGAAACTCATCTATCCAGACGCAAAAATAATCCTTTGGGCAAGCCTCGAATGTACCAATTTCAGCAAAGCAAAAGGAGGTATGGCACGTGATGCCGACAGCCGTACACTAGCTGAACATCTATTCAGATATATCGAGGCACTCAAGCCCGATTACATTCAAATAGAGAATGTTGAAGAATTTATGTCCTGGGGCGATTTGGACGAAAACGGCAAACCTATATCCCGAACCAACGGCACCCATTACCGCCGATGGGTGGCCAATGTAAAATCGCACGGATATAACTTCGATCATCGTATACTCAACGCTGCCGATTTTGGCGCATACACCTCTCGCAAACGCTTCTTCGGAATATTCGCCAAAGAAGGGCTACCGATAGTATTTCCCACACCAACCCATTCTAAGAATGCCTCAAACGATATGTTTGGTAGTTTATTGAAATGGAAACCAGTCAGAGAATGTTTAGATTTCTCGAACGAAGGCAAAAGTATCTTCGACAGACCGAAGCCAATCGTAGAAGCTTCACTCGATCGTATTTTTTCGGGCTTGGTAAAATTTGTTGCTGGAGGGAAAAATGAGTGGATATTGAAATACAATTCTGTAAATGGCAATACTGGGAAGCATAATCCGCCAAGCGTTGACGAACCTTGCCCTGTTATCTCGACTCAAGGCAGATTGGGTGTTGTGCAAACTACCTTTCTATCCAAGTTCTATAGTGGACACCCCGACAGCAAAAATGTATCGGTAGAACAACCGGCAGGCACTATCACGACAAAGGATCATCATTATATTGTCAACACGAATTTCCTATCTGCCTATTATGGTAATGGGCATGTTCACTCCCTCGAAAGCCCTTCGCCGGTCATTCGCACTAAAGATACCTGTGCATTGATAAAGCCACTGTTTTTCATGGATATGCAATACGGAAATGGCACGCCAACCGATATTGATAAACCTGCTGCAACGGTAACCACAAATCCAAAGCACCAACTGGTGCAATGCGATAAGTGGTTGATGAGTACCAATTTTAGCAACGTTGGTTCATCGCTTGACAGCCCTGCGCCAGTAATCACTGCAAACCGAAAGTGGCATTACATTCTCAATCCACAATTTAAGAGCAAAGGAGGAAGCGTGGAAGCCCCCTGCTTTACACTTATTGCACGAATGGATAAGATGCCACCCTACCTTGTTGAAACCACTAGCGACACCCGTACAATGCCATCATTCATCAAGATAGAAGGCAATACAATCATATACGAAATATATGATACCGATTCGCAGAAGACCAAGGAAATAAAAGAGTTCATGGCTTTGTATGGTATTATCGATATTAAGATGCGTATGCTTATGATTCCAGAGTTGAAAATGATAATGGGCTTCCCTAAAGATTATGTTTTGATAGGCACACAAGCCGATCAAAAGAAATTCATAGGCAACGCCGTGGAAGTAACTATCGCTCGTGCCATGTGCGAAGCCTTTGCAGATTATTTTTTAGAATTAAACAAACAAATAGCGTAAACAAACCCAAAAATAGAAAAATTATGAAATTAAAAGAAGCACGAAGTATTGTATCTAATATGGTTGGTTGGCTTATGGTCAACCAAGGTATTATGGATAAGGGAGATAAAAACTACCCTAAGCCAATTACAGAAGATTTACAAACTCTATTGGAAGCAAATAAAATTGTCGATAGAGCAAATAAAAGAAATAGAGCTTATGCTGATAAGCAATTCGAAGAAAAGGGTAAATCAGAAACTCGTAAAGTTTACATGACTATTGATGACAGAGGTATTGCTGCTCTATATGTTGCTGCCAATTTTGAGGGTGATGACCTTCGATTTAAGCAAGCTGACACTTTAGCTTATCATCAAGGCAATGTCCTGCTATGTGTTAAGTATAATTCAATATGTTCTAATGATGAAGAGGAGGAATAACCATGACAAGTAACCAAATGAATAAAGCAATAACCATCAAGCAGCCATACGCCTATTTTGCAGCTTTTGGAATCAAGGATATAGAAAACCGCACATGGAAAACAAAGTACCGAGGTAGGCTATATATTCACGCTGGAGCATCTAAGGAATTAGACCATGCCCCTTTAGATTCCATTTTCACCGAAACTCAGATATTCGACCTGGCAAACAACTTCTTTACGGAAAACGAGTTGTGCGGTATGGAATTTCAGAAATCAGCCATCATCGGACACGTTGACCTTATCGACTGTGTCGAAAAACATCCATCTATATGGGCATTACCCAACCACTACCACTGGGTACTCGCTAATGCTGTACTCTTCGATAAACCGATCGAAAACGTAAAAGGTCGGTTGAGCCTATGGGATTGCAGCGAATACCTATGTGTACCAGACCATATATCAGCAAGTGGTCCATTAAGTGAGGAAACAACAAAAGCACTTCAACAAGTAGTACGAACAGCATATAAAACAAAGTAATCATGACAACAAAACCATTTAAAGGAAAAGCAATATACAACCCATCGGGCAAAGCCGGGGAATACAGTTACTGGGCATGCAACTTCTACAACGGATGCTCCAACGGTTGCACCTATTGCTACTGCAAAAAGGGAATCTTAGCCAAAACAATGGGTGGGGATGTACCAACACTTAAAAAGTGCTTCAAAAACGAAACACACGCAATAGAAGTATTCGAGAAGGAACTTGTGCGGAATTTGCACGAGTTGCAACAACACGGACTGTTCTTTTCATTCACAACCGATCCGATGCTACACCCCATTAAAGTGATAAAAGATGATGGAGAATTTTATTACACACCTAATGTGCGTGGCATGACCGCAATAGCTATTGAGATAGCAGTAAGAAACAATGTTCCGGTTAAAATACTCACAAAGTGTGCAGATTTTGCAAAAAATGCCCTTATGAGTTGGACTGAATATTACTCTACTCGAAAATGGTCTGATTATGTGACCTTTGGCTTCACCCTCACAGGACACGATGAACTAGAACCCAACGCATCCACCAACCAGGAGCGTATCGAAGCTATGAAGAAACTACACGATGCCGGCTTCAAAACATGGGCATCAATTGAGCCAATTATTGATTTTGATTCTAGCCTAAAAATGATTGAACGTGCAGCTCCCTATTGTTCGCTTTTCAAAATCGGATTAGAAAGTGGTACAAACTACTTCAAGAGAGAACTTACAGAGTTCATTCATAACATCAATTGGATATTTGATGATAGTAAGATTAAGATATACTTCAAAGATAGCCTCTTGAAGCTAGCAGCTATTGAGAGAGCGGATTTACCAGCACACTGTGTAGAGCGAGATTACAATTTATTCAACCCAAACAAATAATACTATGAAAGGAATATGTTTCAAAGAACCGTTATTTTTAAAGACGGTACAAAACACCAAAATTCAGACGAGAAGGATTATTAAACCGATTCCCGACAATATCCGTAATATAGGCAAAGAATTTGCTAGTGATTTCAAAGAGGAATATCAGCTATTTCCAAAACCATGGACACCTGCACCCGCCTATTCATTTCTGACTTGTAAAAACAAATACATTTCTCCAAAATACAAAGTAGGCGAAATTATTTACCTCAAAGAACCGTACACTTCCGAAATGCTATTCAAATTTGGCTATACAGGTACTGATATAAATACTATAAATTGGAAAAATAAATTATTTATGCCTGCTTACCTGGCTCGCTATTTCATCAAAATAACAGCAGTCCGAGCCGAGAGGTTGCGATGTATCGCCAATAATGATTGTATGAAAGAAGGAATAGGTAGGCAAGAAGTTGATATAGCAGAAACATCGTGTACTGAATTAAGATATAACAATTATATATCACGCACCTTATTCGAGTCTCCAAAAGAAGCCTATGCAGACCTAATAGACCAAATAAACGGAAAAGGCACATGGGATAGTAACCCTTTCGTATGGGTGTACGATTATGAATTAGTCGATAAACCCCTAATAATATGAGCCAAGAATTATTTATCATCAAACAAAATAAGAACGGAGTTTGGGAAGACTGTACCGGTTATATCTACAAAGGCGTATTCTCTGCTATCGATGCAGCCAATGATTTGAGAAGATATATAACCTCTTATCCCAGTCTCGAATTTAAGATTGTACAACTAGAACAAGTAACAATACTCAAGGAAATAAAGCCATGAAAGCAAAAGACATCATAGGCGGTTGGTGTGATAATGTATTCAGAGAAAGGAATAAGAACAAAGTGTTTCCAAACGTTTTTCTCGAAGCATTCGAAGCCGATATTTTGGAGATAACAAAAGCAGGATATAGTCACGAATACGAAGTGAAAGTATCTCGTGCCGATTTTATGCAGGACGGTAAAAAGAAAAGAGATTTTCTGAAAGGGAGAGCCATCAATCAAACCAAATTCGAAGAACTCCAAAAAGGTAATCGTGTAAACAGATTTTCTTATGTTGTGCCTCATGGACTTATATCTGCCGACGAAGTACCCGAATTTGCTGGGCTGATATATGCTAGCAATGCACAATCCACATTCTACACCGCAGAGAAAGGATATTATACGATTGATAGAGTAATGTTTGAGAGCGTCAAAGCAGCACCCCTTTTAACAAAGAATAAGTTTACAACAGAACAAATGTTCAAAGTGCTTGAGTCAACCTATTACCGGTTTCATTCAATGAGAAAAAATCAAACAGAATTATGAGTATAGAAAAATGGTGGTACAAAGAAGTCGTTAGACGACTGCTAGATAAACCAAGGAGAAAGTAAAATAACAACCTAAAAAAAGAATGAGTGATGGAAATGCCAGTACCATGTGATAACTGCGGAGAATGGGTAGAACTCAACGACTGCAAAGAATCTGACCTAACAAAGATACTATTGTGTAGATCCTGTTGTCAAGTAGAGGACGAAGTGTATCAACTGAAAGAAGAAATTGATACACTTCAAATTGATTTAGATAACAAAGCGGAATATACTGTTGGCAACAGGCGCATTTACAAAAAAGAGATTAAGGAAAATAAAGAGCGAATTAAAAAACTCGGCTTCAACTATGAAGATCTAGTTTATTGATAAATTTCTTATCTTTGATTGATAAATATTATTGAAAACGCATTATTCTACCTGCATTCTACCAAATTCAGTAAACATAATTAAATCAGAAAGTTACACAATCCCTCTCTCTCCGCCAACCGACAAAGAAAAGTCAAGCAAAACCCTGTAAATTAAACATTTACAGGGTTTTTTGTTTTCGGTGACAGAGCAAAAAAGGGCACTTTAGGGCTCTTCCCTAAAAGTTGTGGAGCATCTATTTTTTTTCTATTTTTGTTTAATGGAAACAGGCTATGAATTATTATTACCCGAAGGGTTGTTAAACTACTTTGAAGTAGTCGAAGTTGAAACACAGGAGAAAGTCATTATCCTTCATTTAGATGAAAAAGTATTGTCCTTACAAGAAAATAAAGACAATCAGTATATATCTAAAGGATTCTATCCGCCTAGCGATATTCACGATTTTCCCTTGCGTGGTAAGAGTTTAATACTTCGAGTACGTCGTCGTCGCTGGCAAAACAAACTTACAGGCAATCCCTATATGCGTGATTGGTCTGTGGTGGCAGGCGGTACTCATTTGACAGCAGAGTTTGCTGCTTTTTTAAAAGCATTATCTTGATAGTGAACCTATCAATTGTTCTACTTTAGGGAAGTTCTTTAATCTCGATGGTAAAAAGCTGGAAGAATGGTATCGTTGCCATTTATCGGGTTTCCATCAGTGGACAGACAGGCAGCATGCTGATAAATACCTGATTTTTCCTGAAAATATAGGCACACATCTAAGCATTGATGAGACCTGTTTAAGTTATGATGAACTCTATACGATTGTTACCAACAAGGCAGCCAAAGGCAAGAAAGGAGCAATTGTAGCCATCATTAAAGGTACATCGGCAGAAACGGTGATAGAACATTTGCAAAAGATAAGTCTTTCTAAGCGCAAAAAGGTAGAAGAAGTCACCTTGGATATGGCAGCCAATATGGAGCTGATAGCCAAGCGATGCTTTCCAAAAGCAAGCCTTGTAACCGACCGCTTTGATGTGCAAAAATTAGCTATTGAAGCTTTGCAGGATATGCGAATAGCTTATCGTTGGCAAGCTATTGATAATGAGAATAGTGAGATTGATCTTGCTAAAGAAATAAGAAAGAAATACAAGCCCTCGATTCTAGAAAATGGAGATACTCATAAACAGCTTTTAGCTCGCAGTAGGTATTTACTATTTAAGGCCGAAAACAAATGGACTCCCAATCAACGACTTAGAGCTGAAATACTGTTTAGCTATTATCCTAATCTGGAGACTGCCTACAAGCTAACAATGCAGCTTAAAGGCATTTATGAATATACCAAAGATAAAACGGTTGCCCTGACCAGGTTAGCTAGATGGTATGAGATGGTCGAGCAATCAGGGTTTAAGACTTTCGCTACAGTCAAAAGAAGTATATCGGCTCATTATCAAACAATACTAAACTACTTCGACAATCGATCAACCAATGCTTCCGCTGAATCTTTTAATGCTAAAATTAAAGCTTTTAGAGCAACACTCAGAGGGGTAAAGCATATACCCTATTTTTTATTCAGGTTGACCAATATTTATGCCTAGTCCACAACTTTTAGGGAAGAGCCCACTTTAGGGCAGTTTTCACGGACAAATTCGGTGACACATTCGTATAGAGCAAAAGTGTCACCGATTTAGAGTAAACAGATTGTTATTCAGCGTTTTGCATAGCTTTGCGTAGCTCGATTTACAGCCTCAGTTCATACCTTTACAGTCAAAACTAAAATGTAAAAAGTATGAAAAGAGTAACCTTCAAAATCCTGTTTTTCGTGAAGAAAACACGGGTCGCAAAAAATGGCGAAGTGCCTATTTTATTGCGTGTTACGGTCAACGGATTCCGTGCCGACACCTCGGTAAACCTCAAGGTTGACCCCAAGAAATGGAACGCCATTGCTGGGAAATCAATCGGTGACACTCGCAAAGACGATGAATTGAACAGCCGTCTGGACACAATTCGATTGCGGATTATGCAGATATATCGTGAGATGGAGATTGATCGGGTCGAGATTAGTGTCTCGAAAATCATCGACACCTATCTCGGCAAAAACACTAAGCCCCAAATCATGTTGCTCGATGTTTTTCGTGAACACAACGAGCGGTGCCACAAACTTTCGGGTAAGGATATGTCGCCAGCGACGGTGGAGCGGTACGAGACTTCGCTCAAACATACCCAGTCGTTTATCGCTTTAAACTTCCAAAAGCAGGATATTCCCATCGAGGATGTCAACCACAAATTCATCAAGGATTACGAATTTTACCTCAAAACCGAGCGAAATTGTTGCCATAACACAGCCACGAAGTATCTCAAGAATTTCAAGAAAATTATCCGTATAGCACTTGCTAACGATTTGATAACCAAAGACCCATTCGCCAATATCAAATTTACATTGGACGAGGTGGAGCGTGATTTCCTCGAAGACCATGAGATCCAAACTATGATCGACAAGAAATTCAGCATCGAGAGATTGGCGGTTGTGCGTGATGCTTTTGTGTTTTGCATCTTTAGCGGGCTGGCGTTTTCGGACGTTAAGGGATTGAAGCAGGAGCATATAGCAACCGACAATAACGGTGCACTGTGGATCAGAAAGCGTCGGCAGAAGACCAATAATATGTGTAATATTCCACTACTTGATATTCCACGGCAGATTTTGGAACGCTATGCCGACCACCCCACCTGCCTGAAAACCGGACTGCTCCTACCTGTGCTATCCAACCAAAAAATGAACGCCTACCTGCGTGAAATTGGCGATCTGTGCGGGATTTCCAAGCAGCTCTCGACGCATACTGCGAGATATTCTTTCGCCACTAGCGTCGCTCTGGCTAATAATGTGGCGATCGAGAACGTGGCGAAGATGCTCGGACACTCGGACACGAAGATGACTCGTCACTACGCCAAAGTGCTGGATAAAAGTATTATGCGAGATATGGAGAAAGTTAATGGTCTGTTCTCAGCCTCACCAACAAAGTAGTTGCTATGGAAAGAAAAATAATATCAATCAGTGATAGCGGAGCGGTAGCCGTTCCGAACAACGTCGAAATGAACATTTACGAGATTGCCGAATTGTTCGGAGTCTATTATCAGTCAGCAAAACATCATATAAGGGCTATTGAAAAATTGGGTATTGCCGATGGCGACTACTCCATGAGCTGCACTGTCGAAGGACTAACGGTCTACCCCGATTATTATGGGCTGGAGATGATCGTGGCGGTTGCGTTTCGGGTGCAGACGGCACAGGCTAAGATTTTTAGGCAGTGGATAGTCAAAAAGGCTACCACTAATACCGCCAGCCCAGTAATAGTTTTAAAAGCGAGTAATTCACAAATTTTAAACTAATGTCGGGGCGATCATTTTCGTTTTCGGGGCAAAGGTAGTTACGGGTTTGGAGACGGCTAAGCAAGGTCAAGCCCTGCGGGTTTTCAAAATAATCTCCACGCCTACGCAACGGCTTCGGGTAGTATTATTCTGAAAAACCTTGCACAGCCTAAACTCTCCACCAAGAAGCCCCTGCAACGAAAACGACCGACCCGACAAAGGACGCATAACATCGACACAATACGAGCGAACCAATTATTATGGCTCGCTCGTATTGTGTTAGCGTCAGAGCAACTCAACTCCCTCCCCTCTAAATCCGCATAACTACTCAAAAGCCTTGCGGTAGTTATCGTCTAACATCTTCTGAATGTCGCTTTCCCGATACAAGACTTTACCCCCTAACTGAAAATAAGGGATTTTGCCTGTTGTCCTATAATCTTGTAAAGTTCGGCGGCTCACTTTGAGCCGCTCTGATACTTCGGCATCCGTCAAAAACCGCTCCCCTTTCAGAGTCGGGCGATAGGATGCTTTATATGTCTCAAACTTATCCAACATTTGTTCTATGGACTGAAAGAATCGCTTGACTCTCTCGTTGTCTTTGGTGATGATTTCGCTCATGGCTGCAACTGTTTTAGTTTGTTAATGACTTGCTCCACATCTTGGGGCTTATAATAAATCTTGTGGTTGATTTGGGTGTACGCCAGTGTTCCATTGTCCCTGTAAGTCTGCAAAGTCCTTTTGCTGACATTCAGAATCTGACACACCTCCTGATTGTCGAGCCACTTTTTTAGACTCTTATCCTGACCCTCGCAGAGGGTTTCGACCCTTTGGGCAAAGGCTTCGAATCTCGCCATCATCGCCTCCCACGTTCGGGCTTCTACATTTACGATTTCCATATTATATGTTTTTAGCGGTTAATATTTTTTTCGCCTCAAATATTGTGAAAGCCGAGAGCAATAAAGTTTACTTTAAATTGCCGAGGCGCATCCAATATTATGTAAATATAGGTACAAAGAATCAGCTAAAGAGCAAGCAATCAAGTGGTGGCAGCTTGTGGCTGCGACTGTCTGGGGTTTCGAAGACAAAATCATATTTTAGTAATTCGAAAAAGCCTCCAAATTTCCATTGATGACTGTTGGAGCTTGTAACCTTGTTTACAAGATTTCAAGTTTGAAAATTACCAAATTTTAAAAATTGGCATATAGAAAAATATAGTGAAGATTTTAAACTTTCCGATTCTCCAAATTATACTTCAATTTTCATTTCAATTGTTAAATCAATACCGAAATAAAAACTTACCACTTTACAAGTTTCAGTTTTTAAATCAGAACCGAAGTCCATGTCAAAACCACGCTTGAAATCATAGTCCCATTTGCTCAAAAGATGAAAGATAGAGCAGAGCACCGCAAACGAATCGCAGTGTGTTGATATGTAGAATAATAGACTTTTATTTGCACGTTGAATCGGCAGTTTTCAAGTTTGAAACAGAATATTGAAGCAGTACCGATTTACATTAATAACTCAAAATTTAATTCAGTAATGAGACAAAAAAAGATTACACGTGAGGAGTATGCTAAACGATTTTGCTTCGAAAAACGAATCCGAGACCGTAAGGTATTGTATGTAAATGCCGAGACGCACCGAAAAATCAGACACATCGCCAATCTCTTCCGAGATGACTACGTGACCGTCATGTCGTTTGTCGATTCTATCCTGCTGCACCACATCGAACAGTACAAGGAGTTGATTACAGAACTTTCTCAAAAAGATGAGAAAGAGTTTAAAGAATGGTGGCAATCCAAAGTGCAGCAGGAAGAATATGAAGACAATGCCCCCGAAGAAGAAAATGAATCGGAACCAGACGGTAGCGTTTAAGCTTGCTGCCGTTTTTAATGTTCCGATTATTCAGGGTGTGGCTTATTCTTAACACACCCTAACGGCAGGCGGGCTGCGACCAACGGATATTTCGACAGAAATACCATAGCTCATTAGGGTATTTTTTTAACGCATTACTCCGTAAAGCTAAAAATACCCACTGAGCCAAAGGGGTTGCACCCCTCTGAACACCCCCAATGCAGCCCGAAGCTGCTTAGTAAAAACTTAAAATTTATAGACAATGGGGTTCGTTGTACTCCACCTGCAAAAGGCACACGGCACAGATTCTGCGACCTCGGCACACATTGAGCGGACTGTCGTGCCCGCCAATGCCGACCCCGCACGGCTGCATCTCAACAAAGAGCTGGCGGAGCTACCCGAGGGCATGAACCGCACACAGGCGATCCAACACCGTTTGGATACGGCGGGGCTAAAGCGAAAAATCGGCAAGAATCAGGTGCGGGCGATACACATCAACCTCTCGGGAAGCCCCGAAGATATCCAGTTTATCCAATCCGAAGGGCGATTAGATGAGTGGTGTGCCGACAATATGAAGTGGTTGGGCGACACTTTTGGCAAGGAAAATATCGTCTCGGCAGTGCTCCATTTGGACGAAACGACACCCCATATCCACGCTACACTCGTGCCGATTGTTGTTGGCGAAAGAAGAAAAGCCAGTGCAGAAAAGCAGTCGTGCAAGAGAAAATATCGCACAAAATCCACCAATACCGCCCGCCTGTGTGCCGACGATGTGATGACACGGGTCAAACTCAAAGAGTATCAAGACACTTATGCCATTGCGATGCAGAAGTACGGCTTACAACGAGGTGTTGACGGCTCAGAAGCCCGCCACGCCACCACGCAAGAGTATTACCGTGAGCTATTTACACAAAAAGATACCATAGCCGAAAAAGTGGAGTACCTGAAGCAAGAGCAGGAAGAGGTGCGAGATAAAACGTGGGATTTGTACGACCGAAAGGACGAAGCACGGGAGAAATTCCTTGCTATGGATAACTATTTGGAGCATAAAAAAGCAGAGATTATCGCAGTGGAATCGCAACTTAAAGAGGTGAAAAACGACCTTGATCCTGACGCTGTTCGCACCGATTATGAACTGGCTTGCGAGCTATTCCCAAGCCTGAAAGAGACCATTCGTGTATCGAAAGAGTGCATTTCTGTCGGATTTTCAAAAGATCAAACAACAGAAATGACACAGGGAAAGACTATACAATTTACTGGCGAACTCTACTCCGAGGAGCACAAACGAAGTTTTAAAGCCGACAATATTGATGCAAAGTTGATGAGTGATGCCAAAAATAGTAACCTCCTACACCTCACAATCAACGGAACAATTATTGCGGAGTGGTTCCGAAATCTCGCCCGAATAGTAGAAAAAACGGTGAGCAAAATAATCACGCCAAAGAAAAGTACAGGCAGGAGTATGTAGCCTCAGGCACAGCACTCAACAAAGACAAACAAATTCTATAACAACAGTAAATTTACACTGTAATATTTTGAAAAGTAATCTTGATTCCACTGATTATCCCCAAATTATTCCTAAATTTGAGCCAAAATTTGAGCCAAAATTGAAATGAATCGAATAAAAGAAGTGTTGAAGGAAAAAGGCATCAAGCAAACGTGGTTAGCAGAGAAACTTGGAAAGAGTTTCAAAATAGTTAATAGTTATGCTTGTAATCGTAGCCAACCCGGACTTGATCAATTATATAAGATTGCCGAGATACTTGACATTAGCCCCAAAGAACTATTAGAAGACCCAAAAGAGAAAAAATAGATGATGACTTTCAAAAAAATATTGAATAAGTTCCGTGCAGATGCTTTGTCAGAAAGAGATAAAGGCGATAAGTTTGAAAAATTGATGCAGGCATATTTGCAAACGGATCCTATGTATGCTGACCTATTTTCGAATGTGTGGCTTTGGAATGAGTTTCCATATCGCAAAGATTTTGGAGGGAAAGACGTTGGTGTGGATTTAGTTGCAATTACGTCCAATGGCGATTATTGGGCTATTCAATGTAAATGCTATGCTGAATCGGCGACGATTGATAAACCTGCTGTTGATTCATTTCTTTCGACATCAAGCAAGAGCTTTGTTGATGGCAACGGAATTATTTTAAATTTTGCTCATAGACTTTGGATATCAACGACTAATCATTGGGGCAATAATGCAGAGGAGGCAATTCGTAATCAGCAGCCTGCTATTTCACGCATTGGACTATCACATTTAGAGAGTGCTCCCGTTGATTGGAGTAAATTAGAACGTGGTTTAACTGGAGACTCATCACGCCTTACTAAAAAGAGTCTATATCCACATCAAGAAACTGCTTTGAACGAAGCCCATACCTATTTCAAAAATTCGGATAGAGGTAAATTGATTATGGCTTGCGGGACGGGTAAAACGTTTACGTCATTAAAGATTGCAGAGAATGAGATCAACGGCAAAGGGTTGATCTTGTTCTTAGTTCCATCAATTGCACTCCTCGGGCAAACCCTTGAAGAGTGGTACGCACAAGCGAATGAACCTATCAATGCAATATGTATCTGCTCGGACTCGGAGGTTTCAAAACAGAAAAACAAGAAAGATGATGCTGATGGCTATAATACCGTCGATTTGGCTCTTCCTGCTTCTACTGATGTGCCATCAATCATCGCTCAATTAGCTGATAGTGCTAAAAAGGGGAATGGAATGACGGTTGTGTTTTCAACCTATCAATCCATTGAGGTTATCTCTAAGGCTCAACAAGCCTATAAAAAAGAGGTTGGCGATAAATCTATTTTTGATTTGATAATATGCGATGAGGCACACCGCACAACGGGTGTAACATTGACACAAGAAGATGAGTCGGCATTTGTCAAAGTACACAACAATGATTTCATACAAGCAAAGAAACGCTTGTATATGACAGCAACTCCACGGCTATATAATGACGATAGTAAGTCAAAAGCAGCACAAGGCGAAGCGATACTTTGCTCGATGGACGATGAGAAAATATACGGAGAAGAGATATATCGTATTGGGTTTGGAGAGGCAGTAAACAAAGGTATGTTGTCGGACTATAAAGTCTTGATATTGACTGTCAGTGAAAGCGATATGCCCGCAGCTGTTCAAAAAATGGTTACTAATCCCGAGAATGAAATATCGGCAGATGATCTTTCAAAATTGATTGGGTGCATCAACGCACTTTCCAAACAGATATTGGGTGATGCCGATATTATCAAGGACAGCGATCCTGAGCCAATGAGGCGTGCTGTTGCATTTTGCCCCACAATCAAAGCTTCAAAACAAATTACGAGCACATTTAACTCTACATCTAAGAGTTTTTACTCCATACTTAGCGAAGATCAAAAAGACAAGATGGTAGCTGTTCAGGCTGACCACATCGATGGAACGATGTCAGCCACAACCAGACAGGGCAAATTATCGTGGCTCAAGGCTACGCCTGAAGATGACAAAGAGTGCAGGGTTTTAACCAACGTTCGCTGTTTGAGCGAGGGCGTTGACGTACCATCGCTTGATGCAGTGTTATTCTTGTCAGCTCGTAATTCGCAAGTTGACGTGGTTCAGTCCGTAGGGCGGGTGATGCGTAAATCGCCAGGGAAGAAGTATGGTTACATTATTATTCCTGTTGTTGTTCCTGCTGACGTCTCTCCCGAAAAGGCGTTGAACGATAATGAACGGTATGCTGTGGTTTGGACAGTGCTTAATGCCCTTCGTGCACACGATGATAGATTTAACGCCACGGTGAATAAGTTAGAACTCAATCGTAAAAAGCCTGAGCAGATAGTGGTCGGTCGTCCCGATTATGGCGGTCAAGGCAAAGAGGGATACTCTTCCGAAAAGGTGGCAGAGATAAATAGCCAACTTACGATTCAATTCGAACAGTTACAAAACGTATTGTTTGCTCGAATGGTTCAGAAAGTGGGCGATAAGCGGTATTGGGAGCAGTGGGCAAAAGATGTTGCTCAAATTGCCGAAAGAAACATGGAGCGGATAACGCTACTGATCAATCAAAAAGGGAGACACAAGATTGCCTTTGATGAGTTTATATCGGGTCTTCGCAACAACATAAACCCTGCCATTACCATAGGCGAGGGCATTGAGATGCTCTCGCAACACATCATTACTAAGCCAGTATTTGAGGCTCTGTTCGAGGACTACTCTTTTGTGAAGAACAATCCTATTTCGCAATCTATGCAACAGATGATTGACCTGCTGGAGAGCGAAACAAATGAAGAAGACACCGCAGTTCTCCAAAAATTCTATGACTCGGTTCGTACCCGTGCCGAGAAAATTGATAACGCCGAGGGCAAACAACGTGTCATCATTGAGTTGTACGACAAGTTTTTTAAGACCGCATTCCCCAAAATGGTCGAAAAGCTGGGTATTGTTTATACTCCTGTCGAGGTAGTCGATTTCATCATTCATTCGGTGGACGCTGTACTTCGGAAAGAGTTCGGCAGATCACTGTCAGACGAAAACGTTCATGTACTCGACCCATTTACGGGTACAGGGACATTTATCACCCGCCTGTTGCAAAGTGGGCTGATTGCCCCCGAAGATTTGGAACGCAAATATACCCACGAGATCCACGCCAACGAGATTGTGCTATTGGCATACTATATTGCTGCCATAAACATCGAGAATGTATTTCATGATTTGCTAAGCGATCAATCACGATATATGCCCTTTGATGGGATTTGCCTTACTGATACTTTTCAGTTGAGCGAAAACGCAACCGATGCGATAACAAAGAGTCATGACGAATTGAATATGTTTCTGATGAACTCCGAGCGAGTTGAGACCCAAAAGAAAGCTCCACTCCGAGTAATCATGGGCAATCCACCCTATTCGATTGGGCAAAAATCGGCAAACGACAACGCTCAAAACCAAAGTTATACGAAATTAGATAAGAAGATAGCCGATACCTATGCCAAAGAGTCTTCGGCTGGGCTAAACAAATCACTTTACGATGCTTATATAAAAGCATTTAGGTGGAGCACCGACAGGCTTGACCCCGAAAATGGAGGAGTCGTTGCGTTTGTATCCAATGGAGCTTGGTTAGACGGCAATAGTACCGACGGCTTCCGCAAATGCCTTGAAAAAGATTTTTCGGCTATCTATGTTTTCAACCTCCGAGGTAACCAACGAACAAGTGGCGAACTATCCCGACAAGAGGGAGGAAAAATATTTGGGTCGGGTTCTCGTACGCCTATCGCCATAACGATATTAGTAAAGAAAGGGAAGAGCAATGAAAAATAGCAAGGAAATAAGTACTAATAATTCGGACTTAAAATTCGTTGACGAATTAAAGCGAATAGTATTTCATGCTCGTTCCAAGGCTTTTCGGGCTATAAACTATGCTCAAGTTGAGTCAAATTGGCTTTTGGGGCAACGCATTGTAGAACAAGAGCAACACGGAGAACACAGAGCTCAATATGGCAAACAGATTCTCGAAATTGCTTCGCAGGAGTTGACCAAAGAGTTTGGTAAAGGGTTCTCGGAGTCAAATATTCGCTCATTTCGTAAATTCTACCTAATATTCAAGGATATTGCAATTCAGCAGGCACTGTCTGCTGAATTGCAAACGACAGATAAAAAATGGCAGACACTGCCTGCCGAATTGGGAAACCCGAAAGATCTAACTTTGTCAATTCAGCTAAGTTGGTCGCATTATGAACGATTGATGCGTGTGCAGAATCAGCAAGCTCGAGATTGGTATCTGAACGAAGCAGCAGAGCAGATGTGGAGTTACCGAACATTAGACCGCAACATCAGCTCACAGTATTATGAAAGGCTACTGATGTCCCAATCCAAAGAGCCAGTGGTACGAGAGATGCTTGAGAAAACAGAGCCTTTCAAAGCAGATAAGTTAGAATTTATCAAAAATCCGACTGTCCTCGAATTTCTAGGATTATCATCTAACATAGATTTTACCGAAACCGTACTGGAATCTGCCATTATTAGTAATATATCTAAGTTTTTAATGGAATTAGGCAAAGGCTTCTCCTTTGTTGCACGACAGAAACTAATCAAAACAGAGGCTGTTAATTACTATGTTGATTTGGTGTTTTACAATTACATCCTCAAATGTTTTGTTCTTATCGACCTGAAAACCACACGCATTACCCACCAAAACGTTGGGCAGATGGATATGTATGTTCGTATGTACGACGAACTGATGCGGAGCGAAGGCGATAATCCTACTATCGGTATTATTCTTTGTTCAGACACCGATGAAGACATTGCCCGATACTCTATATTAAACGGGAACGAACAACTTTTCGCATCGAAATACAAACTCTATCTTCCCTCGGAGGAGGAGCTTCGTGCCGAGATTGAGAGACAAAAGAGTTACTTCAACATGCAAAACAAAAAGAATACGACTGATGAGTAAAGCAAAAATACACTACTACGACATAGGAGATTACCTTAATCGTGACGAGAAGTTGTCGATAATCAGCCGATTTGGTTCTATCGACAATATCCCTTGGCAGATACTTGAGCCCAATGAACATGGCGACTGGCTCAATCAGCGTAACGATGCCTTTGGCGATTTTATCCCACTGGCTCCTGATAAGAAGTTTGATGTGTCGTCTAAATCTGTGTTTAATACGTATGCCATAGGCTTGGCTTCAAATCGTGATGCGTGGGTGTACAACTTTTCGAAATCCGAAGTAGAACGGAATATGAGTAGAATGATAGCATTCTACAATGAACAGCAAGCAGGTTATAAAGTCGCCCAAACAGCAAATAATACACTGGAAGTTGAAAATTTCATTGATGCAGATCCTACAAAGATTAGTTGGACAGTAAATCTAAAGAAGGATATTGAAAGATTCGCAACAATAGCTTCTGGTAGTGAAATATTAAAGTCAACTTATCGACCATTCTGCAAACAAAATCTATATTTTGACGATCATTTCATTGAACGCCCTGGGCTTAGCAGAAAGCTTTTCCCTTACTCAGGTGTAGGCAACAAAGTGATATGTGTATCTTGTGTAAGTGCCAATAATGGGTTATCCATACTAATCACTGATGCTATTCCAGACATACACTTAAATGGAGATACGCAATGCTTCCCTCTTTACCATTACGAAGAACGCAAGGTGGGTGACAAAGGCTTGTTCGACGATGCGGAGGATACCAACTCAAACAACTTTATACGCCGTGAAGCAATCTCCGATTTTATTCTCGCAAGAGTGCATAAGGCTTATGGCAGTCGCACCACCAAAGAGGACATATTCTACTATGTATACGGGCTGCTCCAGAGTGCCGAGTATCGCACAGCCTTTGCAGCCGACCTCAAAAAGATGTTGCCCCGTATCCCATTGGTAGACGAAGGTGCCGATTTCTGGAAATTCTCGAATGCAGGTCGAGCCTTAGCCGAGCTTCACCTCAACTACGAGACTCCCCAAAAGCCAGCAGGAGTAATCACCAACATCGCTCCAGGCAGCGAAGTGAGCTATCGTGTCGACAAGATGCGCTTCCCCTCAAAAGCCGACAAGAGTCGAATCATATTCAACAACCAGATCACCATCGAAAACATCCCTGCCACAGCCTACGACTATGTAGTAAACGGCAAAAGTGCCATCGAATGGGTAATGGAACGGTACGCCATAACCACCCACAAGGATAGCGGAATCACCAACAACCCCAACGACTGGGCGACCGAACAAGGCTCGCCCCGCTACATTCTCGACCTGCTCCTAAGCGTAATCGCCCTAAGCATCGAAACGGCTGAAATTGTCAAGGAATTGCCAAAGATGGGGTTGTGAATAGAATATGTAAATAGTTGAAGATTAACTTAAAAATATATTATTATGGGAGAACTTTCAAAACGTATAGGTGACGTTGGCGAAAAAACAGTTGTCGATTTTCTTGATTTAATTGGATGGAAAAACACTATCAGCAATTTTGACATTACTTGTTCTAACTCGGATAAACATAAAAATCCAGATACAGAATCACGTAGGACACATGGGATTGATGGATATTTTCACTATTCAAGTCCGATGATATCTAAGACACTGGAACACATTCTAATTTCAGTAAAATATAGTGCTGGAGAATATAAAAGTAGTCTTGTTGCAGACTACAAAAAAGATTTCAATGACATTACGAGTGCAATTGAGTGTTTTAAAAAATCTCAAACGAGAAATGAGGCAAATAATAGTTACTCCAACATTAATACGGTATTTGATAGAGGGCTTATATTTAAATTGAACAATTCAGATGCTGTGGATGCTGATATTATCGCTAAGTTATACTCAATTGATGTCCCAACTGGCAATAATCATGATGGGGTTATACTAATAGACAATGGCAGAATGAATTTTTTATATAACGCTATTAGCTACGTTAAGAAGGAATATAGTACATATAATGTTCAATTCGCCTATTTTAATACAGGATTGAATCATGATGACACAAGTATTAAAAGCGGCAAAATTCTTCCATATCATTACTTAGCGTCCAACATTATACCATTTAGGATACAGGCATCCGATGGAACAACAATCTTATTACTCAGTTCAAGGGATAATTTTAGTGAGGATGTGTTAATGAAATTATTAGGTATTGCTAAAAATACGGGAATGAATTTACAGCAAAAAACTGTCATTATCTTTCCTGATTATAATGAATTATCTCATAGTCAGTCATCTGCAAAAATACAGCGATTGTTTAGTGATGATGAAGCATTCTCTAAGGGCATATCTGTTCTTTCATTTAACCCAACATTTAGATTATAAGCCATGGAAAATACAAGCACAACTATTAATTCTTTTTTGCCATATGGTGAATCTCTTCGAGGAATACTTCAACACCCATCAATTAGTAAAGTTGACATTTGCAGGCTGCTAAAAATCAAGGGTATATATGTAAGCAATAGTAATGATGAAACAACTTTCCCGTTGTTATTGACTAATTTTATTAGCCCTTATGAGTTTGAATACCTGAAGAATCTATTAAAAACTAAAGATGATCGAGAAAAGACAATTACAAGGACATTAGATTGGACATCAAAATCAAGTCTTATTGAGGCAATACCCAGTGATTTAAACGTTCAAGAAATAATCAAGACCGTATATCCTAATTATAAAGTTATTGGAAGTCCATCATTTTATATGATAGATGATGATCCAAATAACATTGGTCTGGAGTTTACTTGTGAGTCAAATAATTACAGTAAAGAATGGTTTCGAACCAATAATCAATCAAAAGGGCAAATTACGTTGGAAAAAGTCCCTACTAAGGATGGATTGGTAAGGCTTCAGATTGCACACACCTCACCTGAGACTACAGACATAGCGAATAAAGTCGTAAAGCAATTAGAAAGCCACTTTAAATCATCTGGATACACTGATCCCAAAAGTGACACAAAGAAAATAACTTTTGGGGATTTTACGAATGAGCAACGAATCATTTTCTTTCTCAAATTCACAAGAGGCAGTGAAATTCTTTCATTTACGAAGGCATCATATATTGATATTGCCCCTTCTCCTGAAGAAAATTTGCCCGCGAATATTAATTGGATGGAATTAGCAAAAGTTAGGGAATTGCATATAAACGGAGAAAACTTACATGAGATTCATTTTATAAAAGACACGACTTTACATCAATATATGGAATTGTGTAAGATGACCATACTTTATGAGTTTAAATTACCATTTGCGGAAGGTAATTGCAAAATAACTTTTGGCTTCCCTAATTTTTTGCGTAAACGAATAAGGACGACTGAATTTGTAGTAGATATTGAAAATATAAATCTTAAGGATGAATATTCGTCAATCCCAATAAAGCAAATTCAACAGTCTTTATCAAAAGATTTTGAAGATTTCAAAACGACAATATATAGTGAAGTTAAAGCGTAAATTAGTTAAACATGGATAATAGCAAAATTAAGACGGAACTATTTTCAGTACATTATACTGGTAATAAATTGAGAGATGAGGGGGTTCGCTTATCCAAAGTCCTCTTAGAAACCGACGATAAAACAACTGGTTTACTCACCACATATTTTATATCTCCTTTCAAATCCAACGAGTATTATAATTTCTATCACGAAGCAGATATAAATCTGAACGAGGTGTATGTATATGCCTCTAAGATTTTTGACAACCCCGCAACCTTGCACGAACAGTCGGTAAACCTTGCCAAGCACCTATACGAAAAGAGCAATCACCCCAAAATTAAGGGTGGAGAGTTTTATGTGGTATATTTCAAGGACTGCATCGTTGATGGAGAAACGGTTGATGCAGTGGGACTGTTCAAATCTGAAAACAAGGACACGTTCCTAAAAGTGTATCCTGCTGGAGATGGCTTCGAGATCGAGAGCCAGCAAGGGGTCAATATCAACAAGCTTGATAAGGGGTGCTTGATCTTCAACACCGACCGAGAGAACGGCTTTGTGGTTGCGGTGGTTGATAACACCAACAAAGGAGCGGAGGCTCACTACTGGATCGATGATTTTCTCCACGTTCGCCAACGCAAGGACGAGTATTACAACACTCAAAATGTGATGACGCTTGCAAAGAATTTTGTAAAAAACGAATTGCCAAATCAGTTCGAGGATTTCTCGAAAGCCGACCAAGCGGAGCTTATTAATAAGACGGTAAAGTTTTTCAAGGAGAAGGATAGTTTTGACATGGATGAGTTTGCCAACGAGGTAATCGCCCAGCCCGAAGTGATTGAGAGTTTCAATAACTACAAAAATACCTTTCAGAAGGAGCGAGATATTGAAATTGCTGATAACTTTACCATTTCGGACTCAGCTGTGAAGAAGCAAACACGTGTGTTGAAAAGCGTCATCAAACTTGATAAAAATTTCCATATATACGTGCACGGTGATAACCAGTATATCAAAAAAGGTTATGACGAACAAACGGGCATGCACTACTATCAACTATTTTTTAAGGAAGAGCTTTAGATATGAACCTACAAGAATCACAAACAATAAAATTTAAAGAGTCGTGGCGAGACGAGTACCTCAAAACGGTGTGTGCGTTTGCGAACACCGATGGCGGGACGTTTTACATAGGCGTAAATGACAAAGGTGAGGTTGTTGGTGTGGAGAACATCAAGAAACTCATCGAAGATTTGCCCAATAAGGTGATGAACGCCTTTGTAATTACAGTTGACGTTCGCTCGGAAGAGGAGAATGGAAAACAGTTAGTAAAAATGACTGTCCCCAAGAGTAATTTGGCACTATCATATCACGGCAAGTTTTACACACGTAGCGGTAGCACCACCCAAGAGCTAAAGGGCGGAGCATTGCAACGACTTTTGCTCAAGGCTAACAATTTGTCGTGGGACGAAATAGGAGTTGATAATGCTACTTATGAGGATATTGACATGGATACGGTCGATCGTTTTATTGCCAAAGCAACAGAATTTAACAGGCTGCCGTCGGGGATTGATAGTAAGAATATTAGACAGTTGTTTCAAAACCTTAAACTTATCACGAAAGAGGGTGAGTTGACAAGAGCTGCGATTCTGTTGTTCGGCAAAGAACCAACACGCTTTTTTAGCTCCGCAACATTTAAAATTGGACGCTTTAGGGGAGCAGACCCCACCGATTTAATTATTCAAGATAATATTGAAGGGAATCTGTTTGCGATGTTCGAACAGGTGATAGATTTTCTGAAATCTAAATACCTCCTCTCTCCCATAAGTTATAAAGGTATGCAACGTATTGAAACGCTTGAGATACCTGAAAAAGCTGTCCGAGAGTCTATTCTTAACGCAATAATACATCGTGATTATTCAAGCACATCGGCAATTAGCTTGCGAGTGTATGAATCCACAGTATCGATTTGGAATGCTGGTGAACTTGAGGAACTCGGCATTGAAGATTTGAGCAGAGAGCACGATTCTTATCAACGCAACCCATTGCTTGCCCAAATCTTCTACCGTGCTGGATATATTGAGGCATGGGGGCGTGGCACATTAACTATTATTGAGGAGGCAATAAAAAGCGGTCTGCCTGCACCAATTTTCAAGACTCGTCAGGGAGGTTTAGAGGTCTTATTTCAACGTAATCCGATGCGACTTACCGAGAATGCAACAAAAATAAAGTTGTCGGAGCGACAACAAAAGGCAGTTGAGTACGTCATGACGAATGGAGAGATTAGCAACAAGATATATCAGGAAATCACAGGTATTTCAAAAAGAACAGCTACCAATGATTTAACAGAACTTGTAAAAATGGGGTTATTGGAAAAGATCGGTACTTCGGGCGAGAGTATAAGATACCTATTAGTGGGGCAATAGTGGGGCAACAAGTGGGGCATTTTTATGTCCAACGAAAGTTCAGATTCAAATTCATCTTTCGACTTGAGCCCTCAAATTAATTTGCGAAAATTGCTTTTCAAACGTTGGATTTTCGAAACAAATCACTACTTTTGTCTCAGTATGAAATGCGGCGTATTTCGCAGCAAGCCGAGGAAGACAAAATCGGTGACAGTTTAATTCAGGTATTGACAATTCTTTAAATATCAGGTGGTTATGTGAGTGCGAACGTTCCCTCTCTCTCCGCAAGCAACTCTGAAAATCAGCAAGTTACGCAAGTTACACCAAAATCTACACCAAAAAGTAGATTTTGGTGTTTTTGTTTTAATTAGCACCCGAAAATTATCAAAACAACGTAGATTGCGGTGAAGTTGTCATAACAAATTTAAAACATTTCTCCATGGTCTTTATCCCTATGCCGGGATATTCAATCAATTCAATCATAGATTTTACTCTATCTGAATTTACAGCACCTGTAATCGTCTCTAATTGTTTAGATGTTCTTATTGTAGTTCGATCTTTTAAATCAGAAAATGGGATATTATTCCATTTTGATTTAAATAATTCAAATAAATCATCTGCAACATAGGGGTCGTATTCATAAATCTCTATAGGAATATCACATTTTAACAGATACTTCTCCATCATATTATATACCTCATCTTTATCCAATCCTCCATTATGAGCTCCTAAAAGTGGGAATGCGATAGATTCAATACCCCTATCTTTATAAGTTTCGATAAATTTTTGTAACCCTTTCTCAATGTATTCTATCTTACTCGGGTATTTCCAATGAAATTTGGTGGGAAAATTAAGCACCCATGGAGCTCTTGCTTCGCCCTTATATAACCATAATTTACCTATTGCAATGTATTTAGAAGAGCAAAAGTCTTTATAAATGTCAAACATCTTTGGATAGCGTAACTTATAAACTAACGCTATACCCTTTCCCATTACTCCAACGCAATTTACTGTGTTGACAATGGTTTGAGCTTTTGTGTTAAAAATATTCCCCTTTACCTTTGTTATATTATTCACGCCTTTAGTTTTTGTAAATTAGCCATTCTCTTCTACCTATCACTTTATCAATGAAATATATCTCGAACGGCGTTTCTGTTCTTTGTATCTTAACTTTAGGATATATTTCTATCTCGTCCGTCCCCTCTAGTGAAATATCTGAGGGATTGTCTATTTTTAAATTTTGCATATCACCACACTTCACGCAGAAGCAGGCATTATCTCCGTAGTCTGATGCAAATAGTATCGTATCCTCTCCATCCTCAATAGTTAAATGCCTATTTTTTTTATGAAAAAAGATGTCGTTGTAATCTATTGAAATTTTGGAGCAGATGATTTCCTCGTCAAGAAGGGTCCTAAGAATTGCAGCCTGCTCTTCATCATAACAAATTATCCGCAATGATTCTAATGCAGAGAAGTCAAGCTCATTCTCAATTAAGAACTCTTGTTGAGAATATTTTTTGTAATTTTCTACTCCATCTGCAATAGTTGAGTATAGATAGTTGGTGTTTAGTCGCTCTGGTGATTCTAAAACTTTCATTACCTTTGCCTGATTAGTTTGCATATTCCCTGTGCTGTAATAACATGTATTCGGAAATTTTGACAGCACCTCTTTTAAATTCAATTCAAAAAACACAGGCATTGGGCACTTTGGTAATCCTAACTGTACTGCTTGTCGATAGTTTGTTTTAAATTCTGTGTCCATCCCTAAACATTCATTATAGAACTGTGTCGGGGTTTGTGGTCTAAAATAGAAGCGTGCATAATTGTGAGCTGTATCTCTTCTGTCTACCAAGTTGCCTGCTGCATTTGCGAACTTCCCTGCTGCTCTATTTCGACTCTCAATTTTCCTGTTTTTTATAATTTCAACTGCTGTGAATAGATGCGAAAAGTGATATATTTTGGGAGTATTGAGCTTAAATCTTTCCAAAAACCTGACGCAATTTAGCCTTGATTCGTGCTTTTCTATGTTCAGATCATTATTCATCTTTATTTTAGGGTTCTTTATGAGTTCAGTCCAGTCCCACTTGTCTTCGTAATCCTCTATGATTTGTTCAGAAAAATCAACATCCTGAGATTTAGATACATTTGTCCAATCTAATCTCTCTGCAAAATGGTCTATCAATTCAGTTGTGATATTTATTCCAAGTCTACTATTTATTACTTTCCAGTCTAAATATTCTTTGAATTGCGACAACGTATTTATACAGATTGGCAGTAACTTACTGCTTGAGATAGCACTCCAATTTAACTTCTTGTCAAAAATATTAGCAAGGAACTCTATTGAAATAGGAAATTTCTCTGATGAAGACAAATAATACCAATCAATTAAGCCCCACAGCTTCTTTTCAGATGCGATTTTGGCAACTGGAAAGTTGGGCAATTGTGAAACAGCACTCCAAATTAAAAATTTGTAGTATTTTTCGTCGAGAACATCTATCACAAGATTTTTGTTGTTTGATATTGCATCCCAATCGAGGCTATGTTGCCCCAAAAGTTCAAGCGTCGAATTGGATGGCACAAAATCGGCTCTTCTCGAAATGTACTCCCAGTCCAGCTCTTTTTCTGATAAATTTTCAATTAGCTTCTCGTCAAATTTAATATCTTTACGGTATGACAAAGCCCTCCAATCCCATGGTTTATCACTCAACCTCAGCATCAGATCAACCGACACCTTTATTGACACATTAGAAGAGAGGGCACTCCAATCCCAATCTTTATCAGAAAGTTTCTTTATATATTTCTCTGAAAGCTCTGTATCCGTTCTTTTAGATAATACGATAAAGTTTAAATAATCTTTCAGGTCTAATATTGTGCTATCTGTTCCTCGTTTTAGAAATGAGGCATACTCGCTTATGTGTGCCCAATCCCAGTTCTTATTCTTTAATTTCGAATCTGTTATTACCTGTGAAGTCCACATAATGTTTTCCGTTTTAGATAATTTGCCAAAATCCCAAAAGCAATTAGACTTTAGCAGCAGTTCCTTTAAGATATAATTTTTCCATGTTTTTTGATCAAAGTTGGATTTATCGAAGTGCAATTCATTATTTAGTTTTTGACATTCGGATAGCTCGCTCCAACTAACGCAATCATTATACTGCTCGATGTAATCGAATAGATCAAACTCTAGTAATGAATAAAAATACTCATAATCCCAATGGCATAGATCAATTAAGTCACTATTACGCTTGGTGCTTGCTATTAATAATTCAAGCTCACTGTAGTCAAACATTCGAGTCAATATCTTCCAAAGGTCAATGCGGATATCCTCTTCAAAGCTGTGTAAGCAGGTTACTATGGAAACCAAATCGGTATCATAAGCTAAATCCTCTTTTGTAAATCTACAGTTGAGTAATATTAACCAATCCCAGTAATTATTATACTCTGGTAGATTTTGTTTGATAAAATCTATGGGCAACCTCGATGACAGTGTCTGCCAACTCCAAAAATCTTTGTAAGCATTTATATATTCAATAATATCTTCAATATCGAGATTTTCTGACAAAAAACTCCAATTCCACTTTTCGACCCACTTCTCATTCCCGAGAAATTCCATCTTGATGGTGGAGCAAAACCGCTGAGTAAGAACTTGCCAATCCCAATGAAAATTAAAGTTTTCTCTAACAAAATCATCAGAAGCTTTTTGAGTGAAGAGAGATACAGCATTCTCTCTTTTCTCTATTGCACTTAAACATTCATTATTAGCACATACCGATTCTATTATCGACCAATTAGCTATTTTAATAAAATTGTCAATATCAAGCCTACTAAATACAGGGATCACAAATTTACTGTCATTCATCAAATGATTGTTGAGCGAAATAGCGTTCCAATCCCATTCAAATCCAGGGTTGTTTGTGATAATTTTCCCATCAGCAACCTTAGATGAGATGTGCTTATATCCTCGTGATGTCGATATTTTGCTTGAGTAGAGGTTAAAAACTCTATCATCCCAAGGCAAATATGGGTTACACTCAAAACCATCTTGATATTTGCCACTTTCCCACACCAAGTGACCACTCTGTTCAAATAAATTAACTAATAGAGGAGTCCATTTATAATCTTTATTGTTGACTGAGAACAAGGGTTTGTGTGCAAGTATGTCGACAAATTTCGCCATAGATTCTCCTATTTTTTTCACCCAGCTATTGTCAATACAAAAGCGATTCATTACATTTTCAATATGGAGATACGAGTGTATTTTAGCTATATTATCGAACAGATAATCCAGGTCATACTCTGAAGATATATAAGACCAATCCCATCTTTTTTGAGGATATATTACAATAGCATTCTTTATCTCTGACTCTGAATCATGTGATAGTTGATATAGGTCAAAATCGATATCGGCTATGTTGTGAAGCACGAACTCCATATCAAGATCAGGCATAATCTCTGTCCAATCCCAGTTTTCATCTCTTAACTCTGGAATAAGAATTAGTCTTTTAACTTCATCTATATTGATATCTTCTCTTGCCCTAACAACTTCAAAGTTCCAAGGATAGAATATCGGATATTCTAAAATGTATTCTATATTAACCCTATTGGACAGTATAATCCAATCGAGCTGATCTCGACACTCATCTGCATAAAGCCTAATAACTTCAATATCGCAATTTAATGAAATGCTATGCCAATCATTTCCGTTAGCCTTTGCAGCAATAAATTCAAATAAAGGGACATCGCTCCATTTCAAACGAGGATCATTAATTAGTAGCTCAAGTTCTATAATATCAGCAAATGGAATTAGTGAATTATAATCCAATATAGCATCAGGGTCACTCATTAACCTTTTATAGAGACCCTCTTCTACCTTTCTTTCTCGGAGTTCAGTATTACTATCATGCAATATGAGTCCTGTCGCAACTTGGCATATCTTCCCATCTCTTATTATAATGGGCAAATACTCATCTCCATTCTTGTAAAGGCTAACCTCGACAGAAATACTTGATAAACTTATATGACCTATTTCAGTAGCTTCATAAAAGTTACAGTTACTAACTGAGGAGAGTTCAATCCTCTTTATAAGATCACTTTTTTCTATATTGAAACAATTATCTACACAAATATCCTCGTATTTGATTGATATAGAATTTTTTATAGAAGTAAATACCTTAAACTCAGAGTTAAATGGAAAAAATAGATTCTCTTCACTATTAGCTGGAGAGATTGATCTATTGATGAGCAACCCTTTTTTTGCTTCGTGAAATTTATATTGTTGGTTTGTTTTAAGAGCATACTCTCCAAGAGAAGTGATTTTGAGATTCTCCTCAATGCGACATAGTAGTCCCCATTTGGCAACTGAATCGACAAAGTTGCCAAACAAATTTATCTCAGCGTCATCTTTATATCTTTTAATTTCTCCCTCAAAAGAATCAACAACATTAAACCCAAGCATTGTCGCTAAAGCATTAGCCTCTATTATCCCACCATAGTTGCTTATTATAGATAAGAATACCATAGAAATATTCTCAAGGGGATACTGTTCATAGTATTTTACTGTATGAGCAACCTCTATTAAATCCCATTTTGACTCAAATTGGAAGACGAGTTCATAATCCTTCAAGATCTTATCCTCTATCATATTGCTGGTATTTGATGATTCTCGCATTGGGATTTTCTTCAATTGTTTTATAGACATTATCATATATTTGATTCTGTCTATACAATTCACTATTTCCAACTATAATAAGCAGTCGCTTAGCTCTTGACAAAGCAACATTAAGTCTGTTAGGGGATTTGGCAAACCCCAAATCTTGCTGATCTTGATAGCCGAGTTCCCCATACAATGAAACATCCTTTCGTTGCTCTTTGTTATTGGCAATACAATTGCTTCGAACCATCGAGACAATTACTATATTTCTTTCCATTCCTTGAAACCTATCAACCGTACTAATCCTCATCGGAACATCGGAATACTCATTTTTTAACCCATCTAATAGTTTTAACTGTTTACCATAAAAACTTATTATACCAATCTGCTTATCCTCGTCTTCGCTCCAGTATTTTTGATAATTTTTATAGCTGTCTGATCCTTGAAATTTAGACAAAATCCACCGAATCGCATCAACCTCCCCGTAGTTGACTCTTGATGTTCCCTCCAATAACTCTGGAGATGAAGTGTCGATCCATATTACGTGATTATTCTCTGACATTAAGCCATCTACATTTATACCATGATAACGTGATGCGGGATTAGACATATCTACAGAATCAACCCCAAGGTCTATTGGGGTGACGAGTCCACACTCAAGTCCCCCATCTTGAAAGTAGAACTGCTTTATTACTTCGTTTATATCAGGGTGCATACGGTACTGAAGATTAAACAATCCCTTCAAACTATCATCAATATTTGTGAACAATCTCTCAAAATGAGAAATTTCTAGTTCGTCAAAGCTCCTCTTGACATATTTCAATAGTGCCTTTATACTTTTTTGTTCCTTTATATCTGTTGTTTTTGTTAATAGATACTCCATTGATGAGACAAACTCGTCTTTGTCAAGCATAGGAGGAAGTTGTCTGTGGTCGCCAATAATGATAGACTTTCTTCCATATATCAGTGGTAATGATAATTCGGCTGGGGTAGCTTTGCTTGCTTCATCTTGTATTACTGTGGTAAACATAATCCCCTTATCTTGTTTTGTCGAATATGCGATGTACTGTTTACCTTCTCTGTTTTCTTTACTCTCAGCTTTTCCAAATATTTCGCAATAGTTTTTGAAGAAACTTGTTGGCCTCTTCTTGCTATTCAAGTCGCCAATGGAGCTACAGGTAGCACCAATTAAATTACAACCATTAATATAATTGATATAAAACCAGCTACGCTGCTCTTGTCTAGGATTTTGCAGTATATTCAACCAAATACTAGCCACCTCTGCATCGTTTATAGCAACCCTATTTGCTATGTTGGTTGCCCAATCATCTAAAATCGTGCCTGCCACCTGTCCACTTTCTGACTCTACCCACTGTTTCATTGCTTCAATTGAGAATTGTCTGCCTTCAGCTTCCAATTTATCTACATCTCCAAATCGAATTGGTTTCACAAGGTTGTTATACCCATTTTTAACTCGATCGATAGCATTATCAACTGCCAAGTTGGTCTCGGACGTAAGTAATATTCTTTCATTCGGATCTTTTCGGATGTGCTGCCAAATTATTTCGGCAATAGCTGTGGATTTCCCTGTCCCAGGAGGCCCCTGTATTATTGCTAAATCTTTAGCCAATAGAGTTTTTATTACGGCTATTACTTGGGACTCATTTATCCTTGTGTTTAGTAAGTGATCCTGAATCTCTTGATAATAGTCACTACAATGGTGCAAGTTGTTAACCTCCTCATTATTTATGGGCTGAGCCTTAGAGGCATCAAAAATGTATTCAGAAAGCCTTTTGTTATTCAATCGTTCGCCCGAGACAATCCTCTTTAGAGAGTCTTTGAGTCTGTGCATTTTTTCAATATCACCAGTTAGACTTGGAGATACGTAACTAATACCTTTTATCTCTACTAACTGTTCGATTTTAGATATTTCAGATTCAGAAATATCAAATGTCATTGATGGGAAATTTACACGGATTAGTGTTCCTAAAAGCAAATCCCCACAGTGAAAATCAGAACCCCTAAGCTCCTTTGCTCTTGTTTGGAGATTCTCCACTTGATTATCTTTGTCTATTTCAAAAAAATATGAGTCAGTCAATGGAAGTTCTCTTGGAAAATCAACAGTTAGATCTTCACTTAAATTACACATCTCACTATACAGCATTCTGTGCAGTTTACTCTTTGTTTCTGAAGTATACTCTTGATGAAATTTTAGTATTCCATTTCGCCCATCTATCTTTGTTCTTATAGATGGAAAACTTTCCTTTAGTGTTTTATCAAAATTATTAAGATCAACATCTTCTACAAATAAGTCAATATTACATCGATGATTTGGGTAATACGAGAAATTAAAGATGCCTATCTCATTAACTACTTCACATATAGCGTCCTCTAGTGATTCTTTGCGCCAATTAAACTCTATACCGATTATATTTCGATCCTCGTTTTTTGAGACAATGCGAGAGGTGACTGCGTTGTAAATATCTGCCCAAAATTCATGTTCAGAGTAGCCTGCTTTAACCAGATACTCGTTCTCAAATTGGGTTATGTCATAAGTGTATTGAAATTCTGACTCAAAAGTATAGTTGTCTTTCCCAAATACACGATCAAGAACTCTCTTATGAAGGTTATATATGAAAGACCAATCTTGTTCCCAATCTTGTTCCCAAAGCAAATCTGCTTCAATGTTTTCTCCGACTTCAGATGGCTTATTTGAATATTCTTGCTGAAATACGGTCAAGACTATTGAATTTGATTGAAACGTTTCTTTGCCAAATATGCGATTTAGATATTCTTTATCGTAACTTTCCAATATAGGTTCAGAAATGCAGAAAGTATAAACGACCCTATGTAGGGATAAGCCAACTTCTTTAGATAGCTTATTGTGAATTTGCTCATTAAAATATCCATTCTTTGTCTGTATAATACGATTTAAAGATATTCGATTGCTTTTTGAGTTTGTATAAAACGACGTTTGATGTGTAAATACTACATCTGTAAATTGAAGCGATAGTATATAGGCCAAGTTTGGTTTTACCTCAAAGATGCCAACTGCATTGTCTGGCAGATTTATGTTTGAATTATTGTATATTACAGAGTCTAACTGTTTGAATACACTGACTGGAGCTTGGATTCTCCCCCTGTTGTCAAAATCAAATCCTAAGTTACGTTTTAGGTCATTTGTTATATAACGTGCTATTGACGATGCTTTTTTGATAGTGCCAGATAGAATAGGGTTTGGGTAGAACTTTACATAGTTCTGATAAGCAAATTCTATCAAACTATTAATTTCAGCCCTATTAATACTTGATTCTACTACTACAATGCCTTCTTGTCGATTAATATCTGTTTCGTCGACACAAAGCACCCTCTTTATTTTTTCTATAACACTATCAGTTTTGCAAGTTTGATCTATTGTTCCCTTCAAGGTTTGACCACTAATCTCTATTGATTCAGGAATAAGTGGTATAGGCTCCTGTCTTAATCGAAGAAGCTGATTTTGAACATCAATAAATTTCGTCCAAATATCTTTAATTTGGTCATTCCGTTCATTTTTCATAAGTATATCAGAAATTTATTTGCATCTTGTTTTCATTGATAGAATATGTAGACTCCTTTGAAAACACATTTGCACGTTTCTTTATTTCATTCCAACTTAATGCCATATTTATCAGTATTCTATAATCTTGTGGATAACAAGCACAAAAGTACTAAATAAATTCAATGATATATTGAACGGCTCGGTTTTTGTTACTGTACAGATAGCCTGTTTTATATACTACGCCTAGCTGATAGTGGAGGAGTTGCTATCTGTTTTTCAGGCTCTCCGCCTCTTTTTGCAGCTTCTCTGCTTCCTGCTGCTTTAAGCGAGTTTGCTCATCAAGGGTGGTTTTGGCTTTGATGGCGTGCTCGTATTGTTCCACATCTTTACGGAGCTGGCGGATTTTGGTGTTGTCTCGCTTGATTTCAAAAAGAGTTTCGAGGTCAGCAATACTGGCGGACGTGGCTTCGCCTTTCATTTTGATGTAGCGGTACTTCAGGTCATTATCCGCTCTGTCGTAGTCGGGTCTGGTGGCGAGGTAGAGGGCGGTGCTGAGCACGGCTATGATTGCAAATGCTCCGATGAAGATGAAAACCGACCACTTCGAGACTATGTCGATAGTTATTTTCCGCTCACTGACAAGGGGCTTGGAGGCTTGGGCGGTGGTGCCAATCTTCCCAGCCATAGACTCAATGCAAGACTTTAGTTCTGTGTTTCCATCTGCTAAATCTGTCTTGACCATCTCGGAGGTAGCATAAACTGCCGCTTCGATGACTTTTCGCTGATCTTGAGTGAACGATTTTTGCTCTGCCAAAGCGTCAAGTTTTGTGGATATACTCTCCAATATCTTACCCGATTCACTGTCGCCAATGGGCTCGTTGCGTTTGGCTAACTTTTGTATCTCCTTATACATCAAGAGTATCATGGTCTCTTGGTCGATCTGTTTTTCCATTATAGTTTATTTTTTGGTTTCTTGTTTTGTAGTTGTCTCCGTTTTTGCTCTTCACCGTGGGCTATCATTGCCGCCGTAACAGAACTTATTAGTGCCGTAATTCGGGCGATATGGTGCTCTGCAGTTTCGCCCTCTTGGCGTTGTAGTTGCCCTGCCGAGATGCCGATGCCGAGGTCATTTGGTGGCAGTGGTATACTTCCTGCTCCGAATGCTGATAGGTCTGCATTTTCAATTTTTGAAGCTGGAAAGCTGTTGCCGAATGCTAATTTGTAGTCACCGACTGACGTTTGCAGTTTTTTATGTGACTGTTCGGTATGCTGCACCTTGTTAAAATGGCTCTCTAATTTCGAGAAACTAAACTGCCTGTCGACTTTTGACCCTGAAAAAGTGTAGCCATTTTTTGAGAATTTTACGCCCTCCTTGATACCTGTACTGCCCTTGAATTTGAACTCAGTGCCGATGCCCTGCTTGCCCAAAACGGTGGTCAAATCCTGCCAACTTTTAGCTCCCTTCAAACTATCGTTGATAGCACGGTAAATCTCATACTTGGTCTTGTCGGGCTCTCGCAGTCGATGCTCACGCACATTCTCTTTGCCTTGTGCGAAGTACAGATTGTGCTTCTGGGTCAGTTGTTTGCAGGCAACTACATTTCGCAGTCGCATATTGCTGTCGCTGATAGTTTTGCCGTCATTATCGACCCGATTGTAGACGATATGGCAGTGCGGATGTGGCGAGTCGTGGTGGCGAACGATTAGGAATTGCGTGTTTTCGATACCCATTTTCTGCATATATTCTCGTGCTATTTCTGTCATGCTCTTATCGGTAAGTTTATCCTTATCTTGCTCCGAAAAGGAAAGGGAAATGTGTCCCACTTTATTCTTCAACCTCTGATTTAGCTGCCCCTGATCTTCAAAATCCTGCACCAAATCTTTGACTTCGGGCGGATTTACGCCCTCAGAATCGAGCACCTCGGCATCTTTTTTCATCACATACCCGACCGTTCCGCCAAACGATTGCCCTGCTATTATCTTACCGATCATGGCGAATTTGCTTTAAAAATTGCTCAATTTCGACAACAATCGGCTCGACTTTTCGAACCACGGCACTAAGCCCAACGCCATTCGCAAGCCTTGTCAGCTGGTTCAAATTTCGGGCGATGCCCTTGAGTTGAGCCATAAAATCGAGATGGGCACGCTTCATTTTCTCCTTCACCCAGCCTCGTAATATCAGCTCACGGACCACCTCGGCAGAGGATTTTCCCGACTCCTGCTTAAGCGTTTCGAGCTTCATGTGCCCGATCACATCGAGCCTCGTGCTGACCACGTACTCCTTATGTTCAACCTCGTCCGCCCTCGGGCGACCGCCTTTTTTATCTCTTTTTTTCATCGTATTTTTCGTTAAAATTTGAGTGTCGCCACAGCGACTTTTTCAGACCATCGGGATAGTTTTGCCTCGCAGAGCAAGGTTTTTGTCTACAAAAACACAAACTTGCTCTCCCTAATCTATCCTATTAATGACCTCCCTGATGGTCGGCTGTTGATGTTATCATTTCATCCGTCTTTGGGGTGGTTTTGGTGTTGATTTCGGAACTTGCCTTGAGATTGATTCTGTAATTTTCTTCTCAAGTTTTCTTGTACATAGATATTCGTTTAGATCTTTGTGCTCCCGATAAAATACTGACTGATCTATGGTCTCGATCCCCAATTTCTCAACATCGGCATACGCTTTTCTTCCCGCCTCGTCATTGTCCAAGAAGCAGTGGATCGTTTGGTGGCGTTTGAGAAACTCAGAAGCTTTTGAGAGATTGATTACGGAGTTGAGCACAACCACATCAAGATTTGGACGAGCTACGTTTTTCAGGGTCAGGTATGAGAGCATATCCATAAACCCCTCGAAGAGCAAGCAAGCGGGAGAACCATTATTTATAGTAGTGATCCCTTTGGGAGAGGTGCTACCTTTGAAGTACTCATTGCGAAGTTCCCAACCGCCTGCATCGCTCTGGAAACCTATTGCGAAGAATGGTTTGCCGCCTGTGGTGTAGTGAACCTCTCGGCAGTACTCTTGTGCGATGTCGATGTTGATAGCCCGTTTCGCTTGGAGATAATAAATTAGGCGTGCATCTTGAAGTGGTACCACTGAGCTAATTTGCAGAGTAGACTGCGTATGTTGTGCAGACTCATTACGGTGAAATGAAAGAGAGTTGAAGTTTCCTGCCAGTAAGGAATTGGACGCTTCATGAAAAGAGCATTGCTTTAGTTTCATCACAAGGTCTATAATCGATCCGCCCTCGCCTGTGCCGAAGTCATACCAAAGATTCTGATTGTAGTCTACCTTAAAACTTGGGGTTCGCTCATCTCGGAATGGAGAGAGGTACATTCCGTATCCTGCTCGTTCTTGTTTGGGGGATATTCCCTGCTCGGCAAGGAACTGTTTGATGCTTCTGTTCTTAAAATTATTCATATCTGTTTTTTGTTAGTTTGTAATAATAGGAAGATAAATTGCTGTGAAATAAAAAGTTAAGCGACTTACAGAACTCTTACATGTTTTAGCAAGTGTAAGATTGATCTCTTGCGTTCTGTTGGTTTGTATGTGCTTTGTAATATTTATGTTAGATAGTTAAGTATTATACTATCAATAGATTATACTGACCACCTAACAAAACAACAGAATATCCTCTAACTTTGACTTCGTCATTGTGTAGCACCGCCCAGTCTTGGCTGATTGCTCAATCGTTCCGTCATAAAGTAGGCGGTACAGCGTATAATACTTCGGCTCAGCGGGGCGAAGCTCCCAATGGTGTTGCAGGATTCTTCGTATGTGGCTATGCTCGCTTCTGAGCCCTCGCAGCTCCAACATCGCAGCCATATCGACAATACAAAACATCATTTCGGTGAGTTGTTGTGCATCCAAAATCTCGGCAATAAGTTGGAGCATCTCGTTCTCGGTCTTGTTACGGTTGTGGTTGATTATTTTGCGAAGGGCATCGGTCGCAATTAAATCTGTGCGGAACCACATTCGGGTCTCCTTTGTTGTGGTGAGCTGACGGTGAAGTAAGAACCACAAGAACGCAGGCAACTCTTTTTTCATCTCACTGAAAAGATTGGGATTATCCCTTGTCAAGATTGGAACTCTCCGTACCCAGTAGCGTGTCTCGCCTTGTTCAACATGGATTGGATTGAGTTCGTTGTTGGAACACAGCACAAACTTTGCGAAAAACTCCACCTCGTTGCGGTCTTTGCCCTTTGCTTCGGCTTTGTAACTCCGTGCGGTACTGAGGTTCTTTATCCGCTCGGAATCTTCCTTGCGGTCGAGCAACACCTCGTCAACGGCAACAATTAGCTTTGTAGCCCAGTCTGAATTGAACTGACTATGGAAGTCTTCGTTGGTATTAAAGGTCATATTCGCCCCGAAGATCGCCTTGAGCAGATTGAGGAAAGTAGTCTTACCTGTGTTTCGCTCCTTTGAAACGAGCAGTAGAATCGGCAGGCGTTGAAGTGGCTTGGTATAGAGCAGTTGTATGAAATCAATACCCAAAGGAAGTTGCTCCCCGAAAATATGGCGGAGAAAATCCATTATTTTGGCACACTCACCTTTTGTGGGTTCAACAGGTGTCGGTTCATACTCATTTAGGAACGTGCCAATGGTTCGCTGATAGTTGGTGTGGCTGGGCACACAACAAAAGCCGTCGTACTTTTCAATCTGAGAGATGAAGTCTTTGGAGTGATCTTGCCGCAGGGTATCATAGTTCCACGTCATACGCACCTCGATAAAGTCGCCACTGTGTAACGGTCTACGCACGATTTTATAGAGCGTGGTGGCGACTCTGATATATTTTGCATCTTCCATCACTACCGCCCTCCCATTTTCCGCCCTGCTAATTCAAGAGCGAGCTCAGCATCGACGATGATTTTGCGACCAATTTGGGTGATCGCCTTGTCGATCCGTCCGCTCTGCTTGATACGGTTGGCGGTGGGCATGCTGCACCCGAAAAGTTTGGCGATACCCAGCAGACCATACACGTACCTCTTTGAGGTGTCTACGACTACGGGAGTTTGCCCCTCGGCGAGAGGGCTGTTTTGTTGCAGGTAGAGGAACTCTTCGCCTGTCATTTGCCAAATTGGCTTCTGTTTTAGTTCTTTGATATTCATCTTTTACAGTGTTACTTCGATTGCACAATAGCCGTGTACTTGGGCTGTTAGTTGTTCGAACACTGCAAAGGTAGGGAGAGGAATAAGTGGTGTGTAGGTGGTAAACAAAGAAAAAGCCCGCTGATAATCAGCGGGCTACATATTTATTTTGAGTGGTATTGGTGGTGGACGGGTGGAGAAGCGATCATGTGAATATAATTATTGTGATTCTTTATCTTTCTCACTGTCCTTCAGCATCCAAAACATATCCTCTCGTTCTGTTCCTTCATGTAAAAAATACGTTTTAGCATGGATTCCCTCAGATGCAACAGATTTACTAAAGAGTCTCATTCCAATAGAATCCCATGTAGAAATTTGAATTCCAATGCTATTCAAATCAAGTTCATAGCATTTTTTAAACCGTTTTGATTCAGTTGGGAAATCGAGGAATTGTTTATTGTATTCATTTGTATTAAAATATTTTATAAAAGCAGCTTCTGCCGCAGTTATTTGCTCTCCTATGGGTATATCCTCAGGAAATACATAATTGTAATCCGAAGGTTTGAGTGCTTGTATCTCTTCTTCAGAAAAACTCCCCGGTGCGAACATCATTCCAGACATAATTGTAGGCTCAACACTCATTGACAAGAACCATATCTCATGGTCTGGAAATAACCTTTGAGTTTTATCATATATTGTGATAGACTTTTCATGATTTTTAAGCCTGTCAATAGTTATACGTTTACCTTCTTTGCCAAATGCCTGTCCTATATAAAGCACCTCCATATCGAGAATTTTCGGAATTATGCCTTGCTGACGACTAAGATCATGAAAAATAAGATTTGCTTTACCTTCTCCTGCCCAATCACCATTAGGAGACTGAAATTTTATTATAGAATGTGGGAAAGGACATTCTATTGCTCCAATCGGGTTTGAAGAATTATTTACAGTAGTAATAGGATGTTCTTTGCGTATATCGTTTACCATAGAGTAAAAAACAAAGTCTATAGTGTCTTTTTTAATTACTGTTTTACTGTTATCCAAAAATATTTTTGGTGTACGGCAAATAAAATATATATGTAGCGGATGTTTTCGCATCTCAATTTCTTCTTCTGGTCTTACATCCATCTGATGAAAAACTAAAAATGTCGGTGTCATCAGTAGGGAGTTTTCCCAAATTTGTTTTTTGTCTTTACATTCGCTATGCAAATATTTTTTTGTCGTTGCTCGTGCCATATTGTTGATTTTAAAGTATTTCAGATAATATTTTTGCAAACTGTTTTGACCTTTGGCTCGGCAATTCCGAAGCTGGCTCACGATATTTTGAGGTGTAGTAGCTCTCCGAAATCTCTAATCGATTGAGTATCTTGCTACGCCAGCTCAATTTTTCAGCACCTTTGAGTTTTTCGCTTAGGCAGTGGATCAGATAGCAAACCCTTGTCTTCTCCCGATCTTTGATGACCAACTTTGCGGTAGTAGGCTGATCGTTGAGAATGGCATATAGCTCCATCTCCGTAACGTCCTCAAATTGCTCACCGTTGCAAAGTTTATGTATTGCCGAAACAAGCCCCATATCGAAATACCCTGCTGACGGAACAGTTGGCGTAACTGTTTTTATTTCAGAGGGTATGTATTTTTCTACAATCTCTTGAAAAGTCTCCAGCAGGTCACATAGACTCGCAAAGGGATTGAAGTGGTATCTTTTTGCGATTGCATTACACTCTTTATGCTTTTGATAAACGGCATGAAGTTGCTCGGTAATTGACTGATGCTCTGCGAGTGCCATGTCGTATCTGTTCCAAGCATCATCATCACTCACCCCCTCGGGACGCTCAACCTTTTGATTCACCATATCTGCAACTTCGCAAAACTCCACTCCGCAGCCGTTTAATTTCTCGATAAGCTCCTCTATCTGGAGGTAGTTGCTCATCTCTATATTGTCGCTAAAAGCCTCGGGCTCACACTCATCAAAGATGCCATCATTATTGTAGTAGATCTCAAGAATTTTGTCGAGTTCTCCTTTTAGGCTTGATAAAACGATTGTTAGCGTCTGCTTGTCTTTCTCAAAGAGAATGTCGAGCATCATCTTTTCAAACAGCCCCACATCACGATGGGTATGGTAGAAGTCCACAACCTTGCGGAAGGCTTCGAAGTCCATCTCGTCAAGTTCTGCAAAATCGGTGTATATTGTCCTGAGCTGCTGAAGCTGCGGTAAGAAGTCGGTTATTTGGCTCATAGTTCAGTTACAGTTCAGTATTTATAATCCAATATCCTCCCGTCTTCAAAGCACCTCTAAATTCAATCTTGTTTGCATCTTTGAGTTTAACAAGGTATCTTTTGATAGTTGTCAGGCTTCTCCCTGTTAATTTCGAGAGGCTTGGAGCAGATAGTCCTTCTTGTTTTACGATTAAGCCCAACAAAACATCTTCAAAATTTATAGGGTCATTTATAGGGTCATTTATAGGGTCAGACTCTACAATGCTCTCTGGACGATTAAAAGTTATTGTAAAAAATCCCTTTGTTTCAAAGGTCGGTTCAGGTAAACCTGCCTTAATCATCGCCTCACGCATACGTGGAATACCCGATGCCACACGCTCAACTAAGTGCATACGAGTGAAAAGTCCAAAGACAAGAGGGTTTCTCGAAGCACTCTTACTCCCAAAATTCTCAGCCACCTCAGAGAGCAGTCCGCCAGGATTGGATATTTCTACACGGTCATCATAAATCTCAACCATTGTATTTGCCCCCTGTTCGTAGTAGTCTCGATGACCAAGAGCATTTATAAGTGCCTCCTTGAAGACCTCCAACGGAATCTCCCAAACCTCCTTACGAGGCCCCATGCCCTCAATAATATAGGCAACTTTGAGCTTGTCTTTTATCCACGCCTCTGCCTGTACATATTGGTTGTAGAGTGTACCACCATAAGTTTTATCGTCAATGATATGCACCTTTGTAATGCCTTTGAAGAGTACACAACGTGTAATCGCCTGCGGAAAACGATTTTCAGGGTGCTTGGCAAAGAACATTATTCCTCCATTTTTTATTTCATCGCTCTTGTTGAAAACTTGGAGATTGTCTAAAATCTGTCGTGTTGGAATATTTCTTGTGATACCTGCTTCAAGACAGAACGTGTCGAAATTTTCTTCGTCAAATTCTTTGTCAAAATTGAAATCTGCACAAGAAATTGCATCGAAAAATATTTTGTTTGCCTGCTGGAAGAAGCTACGTATCTCTTCGGCAGTGGTCAGTTTCTGCGAATTTGCACTCTCTCGCACGTATATAGCTCCCGACAAAACATAAGGTCTGTCCTTGCCTAATGGCACATCGATCACCCAAATGGTTTTTCCATCGACCTCAATTTGATAAATCTCCACTTTGAGCGTTGGCGAAATATCACGAATAGCATCTTGTATTGCCGAGCGTTTGGGATTATCAATCTCCGTGCCCGCAATCCGTCCGCTATCGTCAATTCCGATCAGTATATATCCGCCCTCGCTATTGGCAAAGGCACATACCTCTTGTGAAAGATCCCTGACCTTTGCGGGTACTCTTACTTTGAACTCCACGTTATACCCCTCACCACTTGCGGCTAAGGTTTTTATATCTTCTGCTGACAACATA
>JAHDVE020002507.1:0-15535 GCA_022606495.2 Halesus radiatus | reverse complement strand
TTAATAAATATTGAAAAATTTCTATAATTAATAAAGTTATTTGTTTAAAGATTTTTAAAATTAGCTTCTGTGAATTAATTAAAATTGTTTAAATGAAATGTGATTTAATTCATATTTTGTGTTGAACTAAATTCATTACGAGTTTAAGAAAATTAAATATAATTGCGTTTAAAATAATTTAGTGAAAGTTTAAAAACAGCCGAGTCTTAGTTTCATATAATTCATTTTTAATACCTAGCGTGGGATTAATTTCGTCAAAGAAAAATAATAAAGTTCTAAAATATTACCAAGCGTTCGGTTTACGGATTTAATTAATAGTTAGTAAAGAGAATTACGTGAGTACAAAGAATAAAATAGGAAAATAAAACAACAAAATTTAAATATTATCTAATAATATTTGGATTTAGAGATCATTAAATTTGAAGAAATAGTACAAATCGGTAGATCACGAATTGAAATTAGGAAACACTAGATTGTATTAAGTAAATATTTCTAACTTAGATTAAACATTCCAGGCAGGGAAGTTCAATATTTTCTGAATCTTCTTATTGGCGTGTATAACCCGTCTGGAAAAATTATGAATTTGTCGGAATTCAGGTGAGTCAATTTAATATACAAGTTTTCAGGTTCTCCCGGGGAAGGCGAGGACGGAGACATGAATTATATTTCTAATGATGTATAAGCGCACATATTAAATGCATATATTATATGTATTAATATATATTTATATTTAATGTTTAATATGTATATATATATAAAACCAATTATTATATTTATGTATATCTCCTATAAAAACAATTTATTTTATTAATATATATATTTTCTCTAACATATAAATTCAAAACTAACGTTACTAAAATTACCAACAACCCAAACGATTTTATTAATTCAAAGATCGTTATCATTCTAAAACAAACCAATGAATCCTAATTGTTATGCTTCCTGACGGGGGTCTCTGACACTTAATAACTGTCGCATATCTCAACGACCTACATCCTCGACTGTTATTATAACTAGGTCAACATTCCAAACCACACCCTTCTTTTATCGAAGTATGTAGATACGTATAAGTATGTATATATATATTCGAATTTCAGTACATCTTACGAAGAATAAGTACCTCAACAAACGTCGACATTTAATTGAAAAATAACTATCATCTTTTGCGATGAACTATCATCTTTTGCGATGAACTATCATCTTTTAGAAATCACGTATTTGTAGTTTACGTACATACATAATTTTATAGCGCCATTTTCATAGAAAGATTCAATTCAAAGGCGCTCCACACCCGTTCGAACATATTGATGAATTCAACAGAACAAACAAAACCCACATTATTAGAAATGTCAAAATAAGCATAATCATTCGTCGACAATACGTTCCCAAGTTATGTTATAAAATTAATTTTATCTTCGACTTAGGTTTTCAAGGTTCAGGCCTTGCGAATTTTGGGCTTTTGGAGTCCTACCTTTTCTCCAAACAAAAAATCAATCTACAGTTAAATTCAAACTACATGAGATAGCAGGGTTTCATTAAATCAACCTGTCAACCAAACCAAAAGTAATATATTATGTGTATTGTATTATCACTTTTATGTATTTTGATATGTAATATATCTGAATATCTGGCGCAGATTCACGACCTGTGTTGGAGATGTCAGATCCACAATTTTCTGGGAAAACTGGAGTATTGTGGATTATAAAAACTCGTATTGTTTACATATATTTATAATTTGTACCTATCGATTGGGCAGAAATAATTGCTGATTTAAGCGTGGTTATCTCTGAACTTTTGATGCGGAGGACGGCCTTTCAACCCGAACTTTGCAAAAATTCGCAAGTATCTAATGTTGTTTGACGAGGGGACGGAACCGGTTTGATCTCCTTTAAATGTAACTGTCTGGAGGACGGGAATTCGGAGGGTCTCGGACCCATGGATATGGAAGGTGCTCTTTCCGTCGCGGTACAGGGGATGACCAATAGCGCACGAACTGAAAATTGAAGAGGTTACGTATACCGTTTGGTCAGGCTGTACGTCTGTGTGGGGAGAGTTACTGACCGGAAACGTGGTCATCTGAGTACTTTAGGGGTTGGTCTGGAGCCGAATTGCAGCAAAACAAACCGTATTCGATCACTCGTCATAACAAAAACTGTGAAAACTAAAACCTAATCATGTAATTTTCCCAAATTTAGGAGAGGATGGAGATGGCGCCAAAACAAGTAAAACTGCACCTTTTAACCATGAAATTTATTGAAACTAACCCATGTAGAATAACACTTAGTACGATGAGGAAAGGCGATAATACTGTGATCATTACATTTATGTATACCAAATTATTAAAACTCACGATAGAAGAAAAATAGAAAATTTAGGGGTAAAGTTAGGAAAATGCTAGTCTTCCTATAGGAAATTAACGTAGATTGCATAGTAGGATAATAATAGAGAGTTCTGAACATTAAAGTCTAAGATAGGAGTAATGTTAGGAATATGAATTCTGTCAATGGTATGCGAGAGTCTGCCTACGCTACAAAGAATAGGGGTTACCACAAATAAAGCCTTGTTTTTCCAATAATTCGAAACAAAAAAGTACACAACGGGTAATTGACGGAGAAGCTTTGGCAAATTGACCACATTGGAGTGCAAAAATTACCGTGAAAATTAAGAAAATCGGAAACACTCGAATGTTAGCATAGGGCTAGACGTTACACGCTGGCCAAGGAGGAGGAAAACCTCAAATTGAAAGGAAAACTACAAAGAGTTTTCCAATCACATTAGTTAGGAAAATTTAAGGCAGCAGTAGAGGAGTCATCTTAAATCGGTGGCGCGAACGGAAGTCTATTGCTAAATTAAACCATAAACGAAGGAAGGGCGGGCCATCACATATTTAAAGGTCAGGGGGCCATCTCAAGTAATGCTCAAATTAGTTATTATTAATATTATTGTAAACGAATGAATAAATAAACAATATAAAAAACATTATTTTGTAGGTTTAAAAAAAATCGCATTGTGTACGTTATTGTGAATTATTGGACCAAAAGAAAAGACTACAGAGAGAAAATTTAGTTACATAATTGTAGGTACGAAACAATCGATACATTTTTACGAACAAGGACACCCTAAACACGCCCAGAGTCCAGATCATACTGTCTCTAATAACGATTCGTGATCGAGCAAGCTCTATTACATTTCGCTTTAATGTATGAGTGCATTCGTATGCCATCGGAATGTGTACGCTCAAAATTTTGTTTCATGGAAAGGAGGCGGGCACTTTCGCGTAAGCGTGAGCGTACATTAGTATTGGTTATAAAATAGACGACAATTAAACCGATAGTAATAATGGAACACAGCATATATCTTTATATTCTGTGATCTGAGATTACAACCAAGTGTTTTAATTGAATTTGAGACATAAAATTTACTCGACTGACAATCTAGGGAAGAAATATTGGAAAACATGGTATAGGAAGTAGCTGCACATCGATCGATTCGAAACTTGTGCAGTTCTTGGAGTTTTTAGATAGTAATATTTGTTTAGTATTTTTTTTTAAATAGTGAACCTGAAGACAAGCTGCATATGGCAGCTTTGTATGGCTACTCTTTTTTGTGATTGTAAAAATCACAAAATCATAAAAAATAATAAATAAATTAAATTCATATAATTTTTGCATTTAATTTCTATATCGTATTATACCAACTACAAAAGTCTCAAACTCGACAAATACTTCAAGGATGAAACCTCAAATGCAATTAAAAAAATTTAAAAAAAAAGTTTATTCACTCCCCCAATTGAAAGCTTTTTAAAGAAAAATACACTTGAAAGGAGGGCAACGTGCCCAAAGAGTTTGGGAACCTCTGGTTTTTGCATAACTGTACACAAGAAGCTGTGCGGAAAATATTTTCCTTCAGGGTTTATGTCATCTTTGGGGATATTGTGAGAAGGGTATTTTTAAGGAAAGGAAGGCGAGGAAGGTCTGAGAAGGAAAAAGGTATGAGGAGTGGGTAGGAATCTGGGGGTAAGCGTGTCTAGTGGTACCGGACGTATGAATCCATCTCTCCCACTGCGGTGCAAGGCAATGGTTCGAGAGTCCGACTGGAGGTGGTCAAGGGGTCTCCCTCAAACGGCCTCTCCTGATTCGACTAACCACGCAATTGGTGGGCAGACGGATCCGCCGTCAAAACCTAGGCCAACCCACACCCCGTGAACCCGGAGACCCCTGCACAGTCAACAGTGAATAATTCCTGGGGCGCCGCGACGGTACCCATACCTGTCTCTCAAATCGAAAAAAAAACGCTCTCACTGTTTTTAGGAGTTGGATAAAAATAGCAGGTAGCACATTTCGTCTATATTTTTTTAAAGCCAATATTTTTTCACATTGAATTGAATCTTGAGTTATTAAAATTAAAAAATTGAATAGTTTAACCGATGATTTAAATAATAGGAGGTTGTTACGACCATTAATTGCGTCAATTACGGGGAGAACGAGATTGCACTGTGTAACCCTCTCCGACTATTGTTCTACTCATCTCAGTATTCGTGGGTGAGACTGATGGATGAAGCACGGGGAAGTGGGATGTATATCATGATACAGTAAATAAAACCCTATTTAAAGGAAAGAACATAATTTATTGATTCTAAAACAACGATTATCATGGTGGAGCAAAGAGAAGAGTAAAGAGAAGGATTAAGTTAAAACGAAAAGGTTTAAATAATAAATGATGGTTCTTATAGTCCGATTCTTTTCCTCAGCATCATGGAAGGCCTCTCCAGTCCTGATGCTCACCGATTTCCGCCGTCACCTTCAGCGAAGTCTATGACGACTCTTCTGAAGCGCCATCCGCCACGGCTTCTTCCGTGGGGTTCAGACAATGGTATGTGAGGATGCTACCTTATGTCCTGTTTGGTCGTCGATTACAGCAACTGACCCTCATGTCCGTTCATCACTCTTCTGGGATTTTCTCCAAAGCAGCAGGCACGCGCGGTTTGGTTTCATAGCCTCACAATTTGGCCATCAATAAATCAATAAACTAAAACATACCCACTTCGGTGACTCGCAGAGAGTTAATGCACTGGTCACTGACTTTACTGTTTAGGTTTATGCAAAGACAATGAGGTTACAATTTACTAAAGGCATGGAAGGCAAGATGACGTCAGAAAACCAAGGCCACGTGCGAAAGCACGCTGCACGCACCTTTTGCTTCTAATGTCTAATCTGGAATGGCAGACCCGCGCCGTTGCTCGGGCCCCAAAACCGGATCGGCGGAACTGGCGCCGTTGTGTCGGACGCCGGGATCAATCCTAGCGTATGTTCGAGAAAGTTCTAGGACCTTCTTTTTAAAACTTTTAGCCGACTTTTACCAAACGGCTAGATTCTTCTATTAAATTGTAGCTAATTCGTTACGTAACATTCTAAATAACTGTTTTTCTTCAGCAATGGGATCGAAGAACTGCCAGAACACTTACATATAAATTTTATTATTTTTATCGCTTTCTGTAACTTTTCCGTTAATTTTTAAATAATGTTGGCTTTTTGTATTAAAACCCAATAAATAGTTATTTTTACTTTTTTTTAAAAATCATTTTATACGTCGTAATTTAGGTTATTAAATCCAAGGTTGCTATTATATTTTCTATATGATTATCTATACAAAAACTTGTTTTCATTACGAAAAAAACTTGTTCTTCATAACAACAAAATAATGAGGCAAATATGTTTAACATTCAATTAATTAATTCAACATGTTTATTTAGGAAAATCAGAGATGTTGTATATTTTTCTGATTAAATATTGTGCACACCATTAACAGATTTGAAATAATGTTTTTTACGACTTCTTTTCGGAATTAAAATATCTATATTATTTTTCCACTTATTCAATTAAATGAATAAAAGATGAGCTTTGTTTCACGAGAGTGCAAAATTATACGAAATATATTACGTAAAACAGGATGTAAATATTTCCCTTCTAAATAAAAAAAAAATTAATCGTACAGAGAAACAAATTTGTTGATAAAGATTACATTAAGAATAATAATACAACGTGGATTATTTGCATATACCCGTTTTGTGAAAATCATCTCAAGGGTGCTATTAGAGGACATGGCATTATTATTCAAGAAAAAATATTATGAGAAAATATACTAGGAAAATTACTTTATTCATTATTTCTTTCTGCGTTTAATTCGTAGAATTCCATTTAAATAAAAAAAAATAAAACTTTATAATTTGTTCAAACGATTGGTACTCGCTTTGAGGCGTCATTGTTAATAAATTAATCAAAAAATATACTTAGTATTCACCACTTTATAAATATACTTCGATATCTACATGTTTAGAAATCGATGGTTTCATCATCAGGAATATATGAAAACTATGATCATAAACAAAAACTTTATTTATGATCATAGTACCGAAGATAGTGAGCAAGGGTGTCAATTGATGAAAATTAAAAAAATATCCAAATAACTCGAAAACCATGGTACTTTTACTGAACATGATATTTCATTTTTGGAACGGCTTTGGGGTCTCCCATCCAAAGTTGAAAAGCTGCCTTATACTAACCCATATTTAAAACAAAATACGATTAGAATTTCTTTCAAGTTACACAAAATAGGAAAGTTTCTGCTCGGTATTCTGGCGTCAGTGATAATATCATTATAACTCCACGCAGTCTTTGAATGGGTTCTTATAGAAATTAGTTACATTTGATATTCTATACAAATATTGAAGCAAGGTGTGTTTGAGAACTGAGTCCGTCATGTCTGCCTCCCCATTGCTTATTTCATTACCGGGACATGATTACATTTACCTGTATTATTATTAATGCAAAAAATTGCACTATTCAATGTGCACAATAGCACTATCACCTCGAAGGGTTAAATATCTCACTTAGCCTTAAATATTCGAGCAATTCAGACAACGCCGTCAACTCTCAGAATGGTTAATTTCTGTTTCCCGTTTGTGTCCAGAGCATTTAACGGCATGAAACTTTGTCCGTAACCGACAGAGACTGCAGTTCGCTGGACAAGCGGTAAATTGAGGCATTTAACTGCCTCACTTCATCTAACTCGCTAAAATGTAATCCGATGATTTATGCCGGGTTATGTATGCAAAGTCTTCAATTTATTAGGTGCATATCTCATACGTAGTTTATAGTTCTTTGTAAGAGATGAATCGGATGATAAACGGCCGGTATATTTCAGCTCCTCAAAGAAGTTTTATGTGTTACTATTTGGCTAAGGATATGAGATACTTGTTTGCTATTTACTATACAAGAATTTAAAAAATAAGATGATGTTTCTAAAAATACCTGAATAGAGAGTGCGTCAAATGTCTTCATAGAATTAACAACCCTTTTAAAACCATAGATAAAACTCAAAGACGAACACTCGATGCCTCAGTTACGTCATAAGGAGTAACCGACACAAAATAATCCAGAAAAAAAATATTGCTTAATTAACGTAGTAATCGAAGAAATCGCACTTATGACTTCAAAATGTAATTATTTGTCCACGGCGAACATGTTTTTAGTACTGCAGTTTTCAGGATGAAAATTGTCCCGATATTATCTATCCTCCTATAGAATCAATTCGTCAAAATCTCCATCACGTTTAACTCAAAAGGTCAAATGTCAAAATTTGCATGGGGTTTTAGGATATTCTGGAGTTCTGACTGCTTTCAATCCCTTCCTTACTTTTCCTTTCCAAACTCTGTTTTCCCTCCAATAAACCATTTCTCAAAGAATGTGATTGATCTTTTCCCAAAATTTCTTCCATTTTGATTTATTACGCTTCAGAAATATAACACATTCTAAAATTGAAGAAAATCCATCAAAAATATACCAACCCTAATTTCCGTACAATAAAATTTTGCCGTATTTTTCTTTTTTCTTTAGTCAAAACGGTAGCTGAAAAAAAAACTTTGACAGAACAAACTGAATTATTCTCTAAATAATACTGTCAACAATAGAATAACACCAGTCTAATTTAAAGATTTTTACGCCAATTGCGCCATTCTTTTATAATTAATTTTCTAAAAAAAATGCTTCTTCCATAATTTGGAGATTTGCCGATGACACAGGTATTTGAAGACACTTCTATGTTTTCATTATTTAAAATTCTATGATTGGTTAGATAGAGGCCAGAGAGGAATTCATTTTAAAGATGCTGCTTCTCCGGTTTTGGCGAAAGAGTACAATTCATGAAAATACCTAAAATTCATTCTAGACTTAGATAAAATACAATAGATGTCCCATAAAAATAAAAATCATAGGTATATCCGGGACACTAGCCAGGTAACCCATATATTCCGGTAGAACTTTGTAATCACACAACAAGATAGCAGTAAAATATAAGAGAAATAATTGTGGATAATATTAATAATGCTTCCATTGAAGTATGAGAACGATAGAAATTACTGAAAATAACTAGGTATCAATAGTTCAATTGGTAGAGACGCCAGCCCCGGTAAGTCTAGAGGATCTGGGTTCGAGTCCCAGTTCTGACTATTACCTTTTTATTTTTTGTGTCTTTTTCATTTTCACTTTTCATTGAGATTAATTTGTTAATATTATCGACGTCCAGTGGGCCGCCCCAGACACAGGTCGGAGAAGCAACTCCAGAGGCTGTGCGAGGAGAGGCTGGACCTACTATGGACAGATGCCGTAAAAGTAGAACAGGGCAGGGATACTTGGAGGCGCCTTGTCGATGCGATGGGTCCCCGACCCGAGTAGGACAAGGGGAAGAAGATGTTTGCATGTCATATTAACTTCTTCAATGATTAAGTTAATATGTCATTTAGATAACCGAACGATAATGCAAATTCGATGTTAAGAGAAATGGCTGCGCTGCCTGTTTCATACATAACTTTATTTTGGCTTTGAGGCCAAAATACCCATCCAAAAAAATATGCCACGAAAAAAATCAATTTTCATAAATTTAGAGGCAACTTAGAAAATTATTTCTGGATTTATTGAATTAAATATATATATATTTACCATGTAATACAATTATGTTAATAAAAATACAAAAACAAAACATTAAAAAAAGGTTTTTTTCGTGTCGATATTTTAAATTATGTACGGCAAATTTATGTTCCAACATAAATTGGTCGTTTTAAATTTAATTTAAAGTCCACCATAATGCTTATTTTAATATATTTTTTAATTTTATACTGCATTATATTTTCAATGTAGATGGCGTAAAACTTTTTATAATCGCCGTTAGCCCCCAAATAATTGTTAAAGGTGCTCCTAAAATCAATTCCTTTAATCGACTATATTTCATAATGTAAAACTAAAATAAAAAAATTCTTCTAATCCGTACTAGATATTTACTATACTTTTTGATGAAAATAAAGATCATTAGGTTTAGGTGAGCATTTTGGCCTCAAATCCAAAATTAAGTTTTGTATGAAACAGGCCGCGCAGCCGTTCCTCTAAACAACATCTTTTAAAGTAATTGTAATTTTCTTTGCAGGTTCCGCTGTTAACGACATCTTCAAAGTTATTTAATTTTGAATAGCTCTTATAAGTTGATATTACTCCGATAGAGATGTCTATATAATTAGAGTTATACGAGTATGTCACGTTTCCCATCGTTCCATTCAATGATCACTCGAAGCTCGTAATTCGATTAGGCTGACAAGCGGGAAAAGCATTTCCCCAGTTTTCCTATTCACTACAAAGCTTGTCAATTTCATTGAAGTCAATGAGATTAAAAACTGAACTGAGCCCAATGGGACGTATCTCCAAAGCTTTCAATTCTGGGTCGTTTGTTTTTATTTGTCATTTACCTCATCGGAATGTAGCTACCCCCCATTAAAACTTCGGTCAACCTAAAGAATAAAATAATTATAAGTGCAAATTTAATATTGGAAACAAATAATTATTTCATTACGTTTTTCTTAGGCTATTTGATTGACAATATAATATTTTTAATGTTATGTCTTCATTAAACAGCACTTTTTCTAATTCATTAAAAAAAATAATTAGAAAAATACAGAAAATAACAGAAATACGAAATTGATTTATAATGACAGTACGGATTCAATAGTTAGTACAGTAAATTGATAGATGCATCCTCCAGGACAAAGTAAAGTCTCCAGTTAGAATCTAGGAGGGAATTGTTTTATTTCACAGTTTATTAATTGAAAATAATATGCAGCATATTTTCGGAATGTTCCAGAGTGGTAGATACTAATAATAATAATAAAAATAATCGGATGATTTTTATAGCGCCGTTTTTGTGAAAAATCACCTCAAGGGCGCTGTACAAATCTTACTTCCTATTCTTACATTATTCCTATATTACATCTATTACATTTTTATTTTTTTTGGACAGGCTATCATTACACATTATTTATAGACCATATAAAGAGATGCAGTTAAATTATCAAAACTAAATACGGCTTGATCTAAGTTTTCATACATGTTAAATTGAGAGGAGAAAAAAAAATGCTAACTGTATTTATTCCTTACGATATATTGCAAAACGCTAATACAAATGATAGGAGTCATGTGAAGTTGGGCGGCGGGTGAGGACGGGGGCCGGGGGAACTGATCCATATCCATATCCAATCTTCTTTGTCTTTGTTGGTGACGCCCCTGGGCAGCCTGACGGGACGCTTGGTGTTGGTCTGCCCGTACGCCAGGTAGCGCTTGTCGGCCGGCTTCAGGATCTGGAAAGAGCACACCAGCGTGTCGTCCATTTCTCGCCCCAGCCGGTGGTGTCCTTGTCGGGGTCGGACCACAGCAGGTCGCAGAGCAGACTGGTCGGGTACGTCCGTGGGCCGCATGATGCACCGGATCTGCTCTGTAGACTGGAGGTCAGAACTCAGGTCGCCGTGACAGCAGAAGATCTTCTCGTCAAATGTCTTTTCTTATTGCGCCTTTCTCGGCAGCCACGAAATCTAATTTTACGGGTTGCGGTTGTGGTACAACGTTCAAGGTTATACAACGATATCTTTTTGCAGCTATTAAGTGGTCCAAAATAACACATTCACTATTAAGTTTGCGTCGTGTAGCCCGGTCGTAAACGATATTGTTTACAATCACCATAGTTCAAAAAATAACATTGTAAATCAACCATTCACTTTGGACACTTCCCTAGGCTTTTAACAGGCAAAGGTCTTTAAACAAGCACATGTGGCGAACGCCTTCGACCGATGACCGATGCTTTTGGGTTAATTTAGAACAAAGTGACAGATTTGAACTTAAAATGTTTGGGTTTTTATTTGATTTTTATTATAAACTTGATTTAAGCCCGAAACGGCCACACTAAAATTATATGATTTTTATAAATGTAACCTATAAATTATTACGGTTATTTTACGCTATTTTAACACCGGAACAATTAAGAACTTAGCAATATTTCCCAGATGAACTGGAGCGCTTATAAAAAGCTGCCGGCTGCTACGAGAGCGACAAAATACACTATACTATAAGTATCGCCCTGATTAAAAACCACCATTCATTATCGCAACGTTGCTTGAAACGGCTTTGCCCGTGTTTGGTAACCAGATCTGAATAGCGAGATACTTCCCAACCTTCTTTCTTCCCCGTCTCCATTCCCTCCTCAATACCTTCAGCCTCTCAACATATCCCTATTAGGGACGCCCTAATCTCACTCGCTCCAGACGGGTGGGAGCAGTTGGAACTCTTATGTGGTAATAACATTTTTAAAAAATCCTACTTATTTATTATTAATATTGTAAAGAAAGTTAAAAAAAAAAACTGATTTATTGGACAATCCAAGTAATCCAAACGCATAAGCAATATTTAACCTGGATTAAGCAATTAGTAATTCAATAGCTCACGATCTAGGCCTTAGCTTGAGGAATGAATTAGCCTAAAAGGTAAGAGGCAGACCGACTAGTACCAGGAGGTCTGACATTCCGCAGATCTGAAAGGGGCGGTTGGACAAGGGCATTGTTACTCGTGGCATTAACTACACGGGCACCATGAATTAGGTAACCATTTTATTTTTACTTAAACATCAGTAATAAATAATAAAAAATATTTATTTTCTTCAGTGTCAGTAGTTAATTAGATATTATTAATAATAATAAATAAATAATAAAAAAAAATAATAATAAGCTATATCTTAAACAAGTTTTCAAATTTTTAGAATATTATTAATATAAATTTTACTATTATTTTTTTATGCTTTGTTATTTTCTTGATTTTTATTATATCATTATATTAATAATAAAGATATCTTTTATTTATGCAATATTTATTATTATTTTTTAATTTTTAAGGACTTTTTAACATTTTTATTTAATTACTTACCACTAATTATTATTTTTTGTTTATGTTTGTAATTTATCTTTTCTTACATTATTAAATTGTATGTTTATCATTTTTTCTATATTTAATAATAATACTTGCGATTATTATTTTTTGTAAACTGTGTATCCTGATGAAGAAAGCCTCGCTTTCGAAAAATGTTTATATTAATGTATTTAAAACAGTGCTGTAAACAGTAATTCTTATTATTATTATTAATGGTCTATTTAAAAAAAATAGTTAGAAACACTATTTATTAAATAAATATCTGCATGTTTCGAAACGAATGGTTTTTTTGACAGAATATAAAGCATACTAAAAATAATGACATACAAGCATTGACAAAAAATTATAAACGTAGACATAATATATCTGGTGAGAGAAGGTTGGAAATTAATGTAAAAATTATTTTGTGTTAGAAAATCAAAATTGGAAACAAATGGGATTTATTTTACGCATTGCAAAGCCCTTCACCATACCGCACGCACTTATTTTGTAATATCACAATATGGTTTGGTACAATAATTTAGAATCCCCAATATCAAACCTATATTAAACCTATAAAAAAACAAAAAAAAACATTTTATCGAAAACATAAAAAAAAGAATTGTATGACATATTGCTCGGCACGTTATCTTATAATTGCTTATAACTTCTCAATTTTTGTAAGTTAATTGGTTTTTCTTATTAACAAAAACAACAACAACAACAACAACAACAACAACACCAACAACAACAACAACACCAACAACAACAACAACAACAACAACAACAACAACAACAACAACAACAACAAAAATAACAAAAACAAAAACAACAATACAGTAATCATGATTTCATTTATAATAAAACGCTTTTTTTTACACAAATTTATCATTTAATTTCGTTATGTTTTTTTTTTCAATTATTAATTTTATTACTTTTTTTAAATGTATTTCATTTATTATTATTTTTCCATTTTTTATTAATTACTTTACTTTATTAAGTACTTTCATCAATTCAATTTTTGTTTATCTTTTTAATTTGATGGGCGTTAAATAAATAAATATATATTATTAAAAAAAAAGTAATTAAATCATTTGAAGAAATAAATATATAGCTCTCCGTTGGAGTTTTTTCACTGTTCCAGAAAAAGAACTACTGTATACAATATATTAATTTAATAAAATTATTTCAGAATTATGGTTTTAATCTTTACCAACAGTATGAGAAAAGGCTGAGAGCAGCATCCGAGCGTACGAGTATTCCAAAAAGGGGGTTACTTTATAAGTAGCACTAAGAACTTTATTCATATCGGCTACTGAAAACATGTTTTTTTTCACTTTTGACCATTGGGCAGTCATTTGCAATAGGCATAAAATACTACCATATAAAACTATATACCCACATCCTCGCACTGAGGCCAACAACGTAAGGAATTTATTGATTGAAAAAAAGGTGAAGTGATTCAAAAAACTTGTTTTTATCTCCGTCGGCTTACGGTCGTTAAATTACAACACGCACTTATATAAAAATTATTTTCAAAATATTGGTCTTCTAACGTAATCATTTCTTTCGGAACACGTTGTATTTATTCAAAGGTTAATATCTTTACTGACCACTGGGGAGTTTCGGGTACGATGATGAATTAGTCACTATTAAGCCGATTAAAACTATAGAGAAACATTATAACTTAGCCAGCCTCTTGTTCAACTAACGTTATAACGTCACAACTCTGAGATGTTATGGGAATTAGGATGGTTACATCGGCACATGACTTTTAATGTCATTTAATTTTAGTAAAGTTCGTCGAGAAACGTTCAGACCATATACGATATGATAATTCTCTTGTTTGACGTTATTATGTGAGCAAGAACGGTAAGATGTAATTAGGTAAGAATTTAAGTGAGAAATAACAAAGTGCTTAACCAACGTATGAAATGAGATGTTCTTGGTTTTGTTATTCTGTGCTACAACTTGAGCCATTTAATTAAAGTATAAGTACAGAAAACTTTAAATTGTCTCATGAACAGATGATAATATATAATTTTAATATCTTGAGTTTTCGTTAAGTTATGATTTAATTTAATTTTAATGACCCGTACCTTTACCTATCTACTATTATTAAAATCTTTCTTTAAAGCAGGATATCTATCTATCCTCTCTAAAGCACAATAGACTCTTTGTGCGGGTTGTTTCGAGAAACTTGAAGGATTCATCAAAATTTCAAAGTTAATAGGTATTCAAGGTCTGTAAAAGTTCTGTTATTGTTCGAGCACTGTTAAACAACTGGCTCATAATGTTATAATAAAGCAGAACTTGAAAAGAACTTTCACAGAGATTGAATAATGACTATGAAATTTTGACGGAACGTTGAAATTCCCCGAAACTACCACCCTTTAACTTTGATTCTGAAATACTGAAATCCTTTTTCGGTGTTAGTTCGGTGGAAGTCGCGTTTTTTATTGTTTTGCACCAAATTTGGTACCTTTATTGTCAACTACGTTCGAAAATTGATGCAAGATGATCAAAAGCTCAACCTGCACTAAGTTTCTGTATCTTTAAAAATACTCTTTTGTAATGTTCCGATTTTGAACTTACGATACTTTACGTAGGAGGGGTCGATATTCACATCATTTATTGAGAAGGAAAGACAAGACGTAATTTCATAACTCAGGCCAAGTCCGGTATTACAATTATATCTCGTGATCAAAATCTTTTCGGTTTCATGTTTCGATTGGTCAGTTTTTAAAATTATCTTCAATGATAAAAAATATATCACAATGAGGTTTATAAGTTTCATTAATAGATTTTTTAAAAATGTGTCTTGATTTGGCTAATAACATATTTTATATGAAGTTACATTGTAATAAAACGACATTATTCTTCATGCTTTTAATATAGGAGTTATGTAATATCTAAGACATACAAGTAATTAGTTTATAAAGCATAATATGTATGTATCCTAAAAGATCTTCAGAAACTGCTTCCTCATCTCCTTTCCCTCCCCATACCTTTCAGCATTGCAACATACCCTAATTGGAGATGCCATAGTCTCACTGGCTCCGGTTGGCATGTAGCAGTCGGGATTCTTGCGCATTATTCACATAATTTTTTTACCGTTCCTTCCCAAACGATCTTTTTTTCATATAAAGAGACAGGAGAGTCAGAAACTCATTGTACGAAATGTTCCCGGATAAAAGGCCACGGGGACGGTTTTCCGGTAGATGGGCGAAAAAGACAAAAGAAAATACCCATACTTCCTTTCC
>JAHDVE020002506.1:0-83965 GCA_022606495.2 Halesus radiatus | reverse complement strand
AATTGAAGTAACAGAACGGTACCTACGTACAAGACGATTTATGAATGTGAATAATTTAACTTCATTTAATTTTTGTAGGCACTGCTGAAAACCAGCCGCACTCCGGGCTCCTGAATGTTTATCTGAGCAGTGACCTTTTTGTCAATTACTAAAACTAAATTACGTTAAAATAAAATATGTAAAATAACAACTTATTGACAAATGAACGTTTTAATTATTACTATTACTTCAAAAATCACAATAGCCATAATAAATTTAAAAATCAAATAAAACACTGGATACGTTACATAGGGAGATCTGAAATAGAAAATATATTAACACCAAATACAGATTAACACCGAAACTACTCAACTGCACTTAAAACACCTCACCATACAATTATTTTATTTTTTCAAGCACATCAATAATATAATGTAATTTCATATTTTGTAAATGAAATCCTCAGGACGGGAAATCTCAGTGAGGATTTCATTATTTGTTATTTTGTTATACAAAAAGAAGATAATAAAACATTATTATTATCAGTATTGTTATAACGCACGGACTGCTCCCAGACAGATATGTGTGAATATCAATTTACTCTGTCTACCCCTATTGATAAATGGCATGATGTTTAGTTAGTTTCACCACAGATTCCTGCATTATGTTTATAGTAGCATCCCAACCCTTTTATAGTGCTTACCTGAACAATTTCTAACGCAATTGTCATGCCCTGACATATAATACCTAATACCTTAAGGCTTTTAGACCCGAAGCCGGAGACATTATACTATATTATTATTTTTCCTGCATTTTAGTGTTGGTCTTTTGAATTTGAATAAAACCCATCCCTTTTCTTCAACAGAATTAAAACTTATTCATTTTTCTAGACACTTCTTTGGGCTGGCCTATTCAAATAGAAATATAATATCATGCCTATTCATTGTGAGTCGTAAAGGTCTGTTAATGGCTAGTTGACGTGCTCGAATGCCGAATGGGCCGCGTGTTTGTCAACTCCAGAGGTGGCTGGGGTTCACACAAGTTATGACTGTGGGGCATTTGTTACTTCAGGTATTATCATAATAATCACAAATGAAATTGATGATAAACCTGACGAATATTGTCATGCATGTTTTATTTTGCTGCCTCTTTGTTGGCCGATTAGTTAGACAAAATTTCTCATTATACATACATAGGGACATCGACTTAAACACAAAAGCACCATTATACGAGGTCTGTTCAAAAGCAAAGTTGAATTTAGAATTTTCGCGGGCTGTGTACATTCGATTATCGATTTTTTTTTTGCTATGTTGGTACACATATGTTTATCACATGTTAGCATTATCAGCCATTTTGGATTAGTGGTTTGTTTTTGACAACTGGAAAGGTTAGTCACGTTTTGTGTGTTCTTCGATTTTTTACTTATCCAAAATGGCTGATAATGCTAACATATGATAAACATATGTGTACCAACATAACAACAACAAAAATCGATAATCGAATGTACACAGCCCGCGAAAATTCAAAATTCACCTTTGCTTTTGAACAGACTCGTATAACATTTCTCTACGCACCTGCCCTAATTATGGACTCTGTAAGGTTATCCGAAATGTTGCTCAAGACGAAAGAAGAAGCGCAAAAGAGAAATTGACTTCAAATCGAAAGCACATATGCGGAACCGTTTAGATTTTTATAAAAGAAATTTTATCATTCGATTTTTATGTTGGATATCATAATATCCCCATACCTATCACAGGGTTATAATAATAATATGTTCAGGTAAAATAGACCCAAAATTCACAAAATAAATGATAAATTTGCTGCATTCATGAAACTTTGGTCATGAATTCATCTTGGTAGTATATAGAATCAATATACGACAGGTTTTTAGTAAAAAAACATGAAAACAACACAATTATTTGAAAAAATATTTTAACGTCTAAAGTTTCATGAATGTAGCAATTTTGTCATTTATAAAACACTATTTTACTAGTACTAATATTTCCCATTCAGAGTGGGAGTAAAAAAAACACCCGCCGTCTTTTTCTGGTCCATGATAACCACTGAATGCCATTGGCGATACATTTTAAACAATGCCATTTACCAGGAAAAGGCTCCTGTGTGTTTTTTTTTAAATTCCGTTTGAGTGCGCCGAAGCAATTATAAGAGAGATACAGCAATTATAAGAGAGATCCTGTCAATTTATACATTATACAGGGTTACTGAAAATGGTGGATTCAATTTCACACGTTCTCCTCTGATATACACGGTCGTCCCGGGCTTTTTCCTTTACAGATACATCCAGTTTGCTCCAATTTGTGATAAAAACGACAAATGCTCTTTCTAGTAACTAGTTGTAAGTTCAATGCTAAAATGTAAACGAAAACCTTGTGCTGCATAGTAGCCATTTTACTCACAACTGACACGAAATGGCTGATTGGCGGCACCAGCACTATGCGCGATCTAGCGGTTGGATTTGAAACTTTCGGACCTCCTCTTTCAATTGCTATGTAGATCATTCTAATATAACGTATAATTCAGGAACTTTGGCGTTACAAAATTGAGTCCGTCATTTTGAATTACCCTGTATTATTCGATCATTTATCTTCCTTGGACGACTTTTTGATTATGTCTTATTGTTCGTCTAAGCTTGTGGATTTAGCTTTTGTATTCCTCATGCGGAGAGCTCCTATGCAGCCTCTTTCTATAAAATGTGTCGTTTGTGGAGAAGCAGACTTCCCATAAAACATGACCAGTTTTATCATTCAAATTTTGGGTAACTTTAAAAACCATTCTCCCACACGAAACAAAATTCATTCAACATAAATATCTTCATACAGAAATACCAACACAGTATTCAACGGAGACTTGGCAGTGTATTGGTAATGTGATGGTTTGGCGATGATTGTAAAGGCATTGTACCCTTTGTGTTTTTAAGGCCCCGAAACGAATGTTGGCCTGGCAAACCGCGTCGTATGGCCGGCGATGACTATTTTCGGAAGTGATAATTTATTTATTTTGAGATGTTATTATTGCAGGAGTGCACGGTGCTGACGTTGGCTGACTTGGTGAGGATTTTTTATCACCTCGCACTTGCTTTCAATCCGCATAAAGATTTTTTCATGATCGTGCGATACGTTTTCCATTATAGAATGATGCACCACAAGGAATTCAGCTCCAGCGGTCATTTCAAAGCATCAAATTTGATTGAGAATTAAACCTTATGCGCATTAAAGAGATCCTTGACTCTGGTTCAAAAATAGAAAGTTCACATGTGCAATAGTGAATAAATTACACGAGTCGGTATGAAAGAAGAGTAAGAATGTAATGAAAGCTAGAGTTGTGTGGTGATCTATTCTCTCTGCCTATCTATCCGAGGAAATGACGTGATGGTTAGATATTTAGTTTAGTTTTAATAGCCACGTATTTTCAAAACTCCCTCTTCTCATTCGCCCTGTTCCCACAGCCTTAAATAATTCCCCAAACTGAAATGACAATTGAAATTCTTATGGGATATCTATCACATAAAAATATCGTTATTTCTCGCACGAAAATAGACTAAATTTATTAATTTCTGTTTATCTTTTTGTTACAGGTAATTCGGAGTAATTTTGGTACATCAAAAATATATTTGGACGTGGGATCACATAAATATTTCTGTAAGTGCACTAAACCATAATAATGTGAAACACATGCGCCAGGAACTTTTGGTTTTGCGCTTTTTAATGTTTTCCAAAATACCCAGACTGACTTCTTTATCAATGTATTTTCGCCCAGAACATATGCTAAGTCATAAATGAGTCAGAAATTTTGTAATTCAGTTTTAGTAGGTAAGGTTTTATACTTTTTGTTTCTGATTCATCCCGTGTTTATCGTCTGGCAGGAGAAACCCAACATCCTGCCGATAGCTGGTAGTTGTTTTTTTTTATTTAACTGGACTATAATGTTTTTTATTAACTATTTTACTTCTATTTTCGAACAAGTGTCAGATAAGCTCTATCAATATCCCGGACACTGGACATGTGACATGTCTCTTATGCCGTGTCCACACGGAGCCAGTGTTTAGTAGAGTAGCTAGTGGTAATTGGTATATAAAACATCGTTCTACGAGTGATGTCCAAACGTGCATTTTAGTAAGTTGATGCCCCCACATACTACACGGATGCGCGCGCCACTCGCACGACTTTGCCGACTCGCCAATTGCACCGTAGGTACTCGTGAACTCGAATGTGATAGTAGATTAGTGAGTGTCCAAACGCTGCTAGTGGACAGCAGCTGCCCCCACCTGCACTACAGGGGTACGCGCGCAGGCGGTGGTGCGGGCTACTCTCCCGTAAAAATAGAATTCATTATATTCCAGTCAACTAAATTGCTACTATTACTTACCAAAGCGTTTTGTCTATACGTGGCCAGTGTCTACAAACTCCACTAACCGTTTTAGTTACCGTTTTTGTATGCCGTTAAATTAAATGATGTTCCAAGTACATAATAATGCGTTAACTCCTAAATAAATGACATCGTAGATTTTACATCTAATATATTATATAATAAAATATTTAATACTTATTATTTGTACTAAATTATTTCAGTAAAAAAACACACTTCCAAATATAATGGCAAATAATTTGAATTGTAGGCGGTGAACTTTCCCCGCGGTGAATCTTCCGTGGTGAATTTACCGGATACCATTTGGGACGATGTAGTAATAATTCATGTAAATGATAAAACAAAGCAGTGAAATTGCGATGGTTAGCTTGTCAATTAATTATCGTCGTGTATTTATGTAAGAAAAAAAATTGATTGTAAAATCTTCTGTTAAGTAGATACGACCGAGACTTATCTTCGAACTGTCAAACGGATTAACCGCACGGTTAATACATTTTTTCGCTAAAACCGTCAATAGGTAATCATTTAGTTTTATCGTGATCAACAATCATGTGTTATCATTGAGGCGAATTTAGATGAATGGCGTTTTAATGTTCATATTTTTATCTGGTAATCGGGCTAATAATAATAATAATAATAAGCTAAGAGTACGAATACTTGTTAAGTATGCACGGGTAAAGGTGAAAAAGCATTGAACAATATGAGAAAAACAATTCTTTTCTTGTATTTTTTTGGTATGTAAACTTTTTTTATGTGACACCTCACAAGAGAGCCCCTGTCTGTGTGGAGCATGTTCAGGGGAACTATATCGTCACCCGCTTGGGCAACGTTCTGAGGTAGGTTAAAAGGGGGTTATAGGAAGGGATTTGTTAATACGGGTCTTGAAGAGGCGCGGATTGAATGTAGGAGAAAAGACAGATGTCAACATCAACTGTGAACGGGTGTTCCGCTCGTCTCCGTCGAGTTTCACACACGTCCACCGGCGCAGATTGGATCATCGCTGCTAGCTCATTCGAGCAGACTCCATTGAAATATCTGTAGAACAGACTCAGCGCGCCTACATTGCGTCTGCATTAGAGATAACAATGGGTCTGTTAACGACGGATTGTCTATCAGAGGAACCGCCCTTTGCACAAAATCAAGCAGGTTTATCAAGTATTTTGGAGCTCCAGCCCAGAGGTGACTTCCAAATTCAATTGATTTTTCGCAGCTCCGTAACTAGGGGTAGAAATGGCATAGGAAGCTGAAACTAGCTTTGTTGGCCTAGAAATTCGAAGCATAAAAAAACTGTGTATTTCATGACGCCAAGGCTCACCTTTCAAGAGTTTATACTGTCGAAAAAAAAATTGCGTTATCCATGATATTCAATACCATTATTAATACAGTAACGTCTCGGTCATTACTAATGCATGCAACAATAGAAAATTCATTCTGCCAAGGTTCACGTTGCACCCTAATCCATCCTGCATTGAACTGTCAGAATCGTCCCACTTTTAATTGAGGTGAAGTTCTGTACGTTTTTCTTACCCGGATAAATTATGACATCTTCATACATTAGTCACTAAATGATCCTCAATTAATACAAGCTGATAAGTACTGATCAATCTTAATTAATCAACGTATTCTAATTTAAAATTAATTTATGATCATTTACTTCTTATCGTTCATACATTAGTTGTCAGATTAACATGATAAAATTGTTTAATTCATATCAATCTTGTTCTTAAAATTTGCAACAAACAAAATGGCGTCTTGTCTTACTGTCAAAAGTATTTAAAATCTCCATAACTCATTATAGAAATTTCGTTGAGAGTTTATAGCCGGATTTCCCTGGAAACATACTAGGTAGAAAAAGCAATACAAATGACACGACTCAAGAGCTCGCCGTTCGAAAGTTTTTGCTGAATATAAAAATATTGACTGATTTTATCATTTACCTATGATTGTTTATTGATTTAATCATTGTAGAAAATAATATTAACATAACTTAAATGAAAAATGAAAACGGAAAAAACGACAGAAAATAAAAAGATTTCAGTCGCATCTGAATCGCTTTTGACGGCCTCCCATGGTCGAGGGGTAGGACTCTCGACTACGAATCCGAAGGTCGCGGGTTCAAATCCCGGAGTGTGCAAGTAAATTTTATTTAATTAATTTGTTCTGTTTCACAATGAATTAATTTTAACATAATATATAGTATATTTGCGCACGTTCCAGAGTGGAAGATACTCTCAATATCGCCCTGGTGAATGACCACCATTCAGAATTTAAACGTTGCTTGAAATGGCTTTTAGCCGTGTTTGGTGACCAGATCTGAATAACCAGGTATTTCCCCACCTCCCTCTTCCCCTTCTCCTTCCCCTCCCCAATATCTTCAGCTTCACAACATTCCCCAATTGGGAATGCCACGGTTGGGAGCAGTTGGGACTCTTGTGCGGTATGCATATAAAAAAAATTTCAAATACATTTATTAATTTCATGAGAAAAAAAAATGTTCGTATTTGGAACTCCATGCTAGGGTCACATGAATTGTTTCAAAAAGTCATTCTGACAGTGTTCGAGAGTCCAGCGCGTTAGAAGCGACAGAAGGAATAATATCCGTGGAATTTTCTCGGTGTTTGAATTTATGAGATTAATCGCACTGTTTAATATTTCGTGTCTGGTGAATTTCATTTTCATAAGACAAAATACAGATAAATCAGAAAACTTACATGCATAAAACAACGTTCATAATAATATTCTAAGACAGCTTTAAGCTTCAAAGAAATTATGTGAATGCTTTTACTTGATGAAACCGGAATGACGAATCCCGTAAGTATAAAGAAACAACGATGACACATCGATTTAATTTCTCTGGAAGCTTTCGAGCTTTTCCCCAATATTATCGAATGACTCACTTGTCGCGCGACATTTAGTCGAATAAATTATGTCTAATATCGTTGGTTGAGAGCGACAAGTGACTAACTGACATTTTTGCCAAATTGAGTTTTTTTTTATAACAAGTGTTCTTTACAAGATCTTTTACCATAGGAAAAAAATTACAAGATGACACTTTGAATATTTGATTTTCTATGATAATTTTTTTTTTTGGCTAAACGACAAAGCGGTATAATTAATCGATATATTTTACAATCTTCTTCTATCTATCATACAAAGAAGAATGTCCCGGACGGGCCATGTGTGTTTGTTTTGTATACAAATCTACAGTTTTATTCCAAGCTTGAAGAAATTTTGCAAACTTGATTTTCAAAACAAGAGGAAGGTCACTGTCTATATGAGATTTCGAAAATCACCTCGCTCCCCCTTTTCTACTCCTTAAAGCAGAATGTTGGTGTTTCTTAATGAAATTATGCCCACTCGACTAAGAGAATAAGAGAAAAATTACTGGGTAGGAGTAGGGGTAGGGTTAATACATCATCCTCATTTTACATGATCCCTGGCAACGCCGGGTACTTCAGCTACTTATAACTAAAAGAAAGGCGTCATATGAAAATTTAATACTTTATGTATTAATAATAATCAGATAAAGTTTTAAATTATTAAATTGCAGAATTTTTTATTTGCTTTTGTCTCGGAATGGTGTAATTGCACATAGCCACTTGTCGCTCTCACTCGACGATGTGTCATTTTAATAGATTTTTATTACCGTTTATTTGACCAAATACCGAATACCGAATGAAACATATGGAATTTTCTCACTTTGTACGGCGTTTTTATTAACATTTACTAATTGTACTTCAGTCACATTAGAATAATTTCTGTTTGGATAGGTACAATTTTCTTCAACTCGCTCTCAGCAGTTTATGTTTTTACTATAATTTGATATGAATTATTGTGAAGGTGATGTTTTACATGTCATAATAAAATGTATTTATTTGAAACGCAAATTATTTAACACAAAAAATGTAAGAAAACTTTGACTGGTCAAAGAGAAACAAATAACCCCGTTTTAGGACAGTCAAAATGACAAGTTTAGTTCATATTAAGTGCCATTATACAAATGCAGAAGTTAAAAAGATAGTATTGACGTATACATATAGAGAAGAAAAAGAACAATGCAAAGAGATGTGAAAAGGTATAGGTAAATCAATTATGTTTACCAGATAATTTAAGTATTGTACAAAAAATAATTTCAACAATCATAAGTATCATAACATAATCAGATAGTTTCAACAATCTTTTTGCACTCTTTTTGGACAATCGACATAACGTCTTATATTTTGACAGTATCGTTTTTACTAGTTTCGTAACTCGTAACTTAGCAAGCTTAAAATAGTAAAATTGACCTTGCAATTTAAGTCGTAAAATACAGTGTAAATTTCACGACGGTCTCACGTTTTCACTGCTTCATACAATCAAATCCATGTAACATTGAAAACTGTTCGGAAGATTTTGTGCAGGTAAATAAATGGGTATTTTCCTATCTGCCGATTAGATTGATATAACGATCAGAAAGTACTTGCTTTGGTCTTGAAATTATAGAATGTAAAAACATCGCAATTTTCACGACACTAGAGCTCACCGTTGGAGAGGTTTTTACTACTTCGCACGGTAAAATTTCTGCTTAATGCTAAAGATCGAACGTAATTCCAGACAGGGCAGTGGTGTATGTAATATTACATTTGCGCAGACATTGTGCGGGGTAAACGGGGTGCACCGGGTATCGATCGACGAACCCCTACGTTGGCACGCGGCAGCCCCGGGGCCCTCCCCCACCCGCAATATCACCCACAACCCATCCCAAACGCACCCCATATCGCCCACCCCCACCGCAACAGCTGCGCCACTGACTGCGCCCGGACAATGAACGCAATCCTCAGATGATGAGAAATGATCCCTCATATTCGGTTTTTAAACGATCCGTCTCGCATAGGAATGATCCAGCTTCCCGGAAAGTGGATTTGAAGGCATCGTGGAAATTGTAATAGAAATAGATGAAGAGAAATTATTCTTCATATACGTTGTTTAGACCCTGCTTCCGAGGGAATAAATTTGAAGACCCTAGAAATCATTTGTATTATCCTACCGCTGAGAGCTCCTTTGTAACATATATTTCTATCAATTGTATGCGTCGTTCTTGAGAAATAATTAAGTAATTTAATCCACATGCTAACCTTACACTTCGCATCAATTTTTATTTTGTTATTATTGTTTATTTTAACATACTATTTATAGAAATATAATTTTTACTTTGAAGTATAAGAGTTTGGTACGCTCTTTAATTAAATAATTAATGTAAATTCTGTACGTATAATATTACAGTCCGGCCATCTAGTCACACACCTCCCATTTCCCACCCAGTCTAGCTGCAATAATTGAAACGTCTGCTTGAATTGTAACCACTTTCTCACGTTCGTGACCTCTAGTCCGATCGTTTTGCTATAGTTCCTATTACCTCTTTAGGAGTTAGCTTAGCTACTAGCTCCGTGGCTACAGTCAGTCATTCTAGGTACATAAATACTGCCTACCCATCTTACTCACATAAAAAATATAAATACAATTAAAATTTATAAAATTATTACGAGAAATCAACCCGCACTTTCAAAAATCCGCACGAAGATCCAGACATATATATCATATTCAAATATTGACTGTATTCTACAAAAAAAATCTACATGTGTGCGCAGTGCGCATTCAAGGGAAGACTCTTTTGTGTTTTGTGCCGAAAAAGGCCGCGCCTTTCGGTACAAACCACAAATGTAGCAATCAGTGCCATCTGTTGGTGCATGTGTTAATTAGCTTTACTAACAAAATAATATATTGTGTTGGCTTTCTTTCGAAAAAATATGGTAATTTTTCATATCCAGTAATGTGCAGAAATGAACCGGTTATTTGGATATTTGATGTGGCAGGTAATCCCAACAAGCATCGACTATATCCAGCAGCTTAGCCATTCTTACCGAAAATTTACCGCATCTGAGGTGTTTTATTTATTTTTAATATTAATTAATTCGCTGTTTTTTCTACTGCCTACCCCGATTAAAACTCCGTGCACGCCTCTGGCTACAGTAGAACTTACGAGTGATCCGTCGGAGGACATCGCGTGTATATCTCTAAAAAAAAATTTTTTTATACATTTGCATACAGAATACAAACAGATCGTCCAATCAGGCCACCTGCTCTTCAAAAATTGTGATTTATTATGGGTTGTTGATGTTAGTAATTTATCCGGTCGTTTTGAGAAAATATTACATACTAAATTTTAGTATGGCTGCCTATTGGACAGATTCACTGGACAAGGCTATTTTGCAGCTTGATTCGTTTACCAATCATGCCCAACAGCAAATACCTTAAAATTAATAATACGCCCAGCTTCTGACATTAAATTTGATGGCAACATGGCACACTGACGCCTCTAGCGACCCGAAATGTACAAATTGATTTTTTTACATACATTTTAATCGATTTTCTTTGAAATAAATTCTTATCATTATTTTTATTTTTCACAAATGCTTTAAATGTATGAAAATATTTAAATGTCCTCAAAAGTATATATGTATATAAATAAAAATTAACATTAAGAATTGTGATAAATATTTTATATTTTATGAACTGTACTGTCGACATAATAAAAGCGTATGATTCAGAAGGAACGTACATTCCTCATTTTCTATCTGCATTTGATTGGAAACGTTCAACATTGAATATCTCTTTCGTTTTCATACAAGATGTGTGAGAAGGAAGATAATTTCGGTAGAATTTCAGCATTGACGGCCTCCATGGTCAAGGGGTAAGGCTCTCCACTACGAATCCGAAGGTCGCGGGTTCAAATCCGGGCGTGCGCAAGTAAATTTTATTTAATTAATTTGTGTTGTTTCACAATTAATTCATTTAAAAATAATTTGTAGTATATTTGCGCACGTTCCAGAGTGGAAGATACTCTCAGTATCGCCCTGGTGAAAGACCACCATTCAGAATTGAAACGTTGCTTGAAATGGCTTTTAGCCGTGTTTGGTGACCAGATCTGAATAGCCAGGTATTTCCCCATCTTCCTCTTCCCCCCCCAATACCTTCAGTCTCACAACATTCTCCAATTGGAAATGCCATAGTCTCACTGGCTACAGATGGTTGGGAGCAATTGGGACTCAAAAATGACAAACATTCTTTAAATATGTATTTCCTACTACACCCTCAGGAGAAAACTGAGATGTGGTTAGCCAGGTTTGCTTCTGTATTTATATTCCCACTTACGGCAGGTTTTAATCGCACATATAAATAAAACTAACTGAATCTTAATATAACCGAAGTGCCTAACTGCCCACTGCTTACGGTTATTAGATACAGTGTGTACATTATTATAATGGTAGCTAGAATCGTGGAGAAGGTCTTATCGTGCTTGTGGTTTCCTCTTACCGAGAAGCTCATTATGGTAAAATACTTTATCATTAATATACATTATCGTTTTATTATTTTATTTTAAATCCAGCTGATGTGTACTCGGCCTTGCTCGGGTACAATAATTGATTTGACTGCGAAAGTAACTATCTCCAAATAAAGAAACATTCATTTGAATATTTTATTTAATTCCAAACGTTTATTTTTTTGAAAATATATCTAAATCATAAAGTTCTTAAGTAGGTACCTACTCGTGTTTTCCATTTTGAAAATATTCTACCCAAAAAACCTTCTTCTTTTGAATATGCAATCTGTGACTAACCAGAGTGTTATATCTATGGGCTATAACCTAAATAAAACATGGCGGCTTCAATGTTTTCATACTAATTTTAAAACGTTATAGAAACAGTTTTACATATTGGATTTCATTCAAACTACTCTCTTAACCTTCCAGGCACTAATAAAAACACTGTGCTATTTTTAGCGAAACCGGTCGAGTAATTTTCAAGAAAATCGAGGACAGACAGACAAACATATTTTTTTTTATATATTGTGAAGAGAGATAAAGGAACTAAAACTCTTAAATGTAGAAGATAACATCATGAAACAATTTACTTTAATATTTTCGTAGAAAGCAATTACTTTGTCGTTTGACATATTTATTAAATAAAAAAAAACGCCATTAAAATTGATAGTAATATTCTTAATAATCAACTTAATTTGTCTTGCAGTCCCAATCTTGCATTAGATTTTTTCCCGTTACTTCAAAATTTCTCACTTCTTAATCCCTCCCTCCTTTGGCGTTCTGTCTCTTTCTCTTTTATGTGTTGTCCCATTCTGTTACATGTAACCATATCTCTGTCTCACTGTTCCATTGTTTCGTTTTATATTTTTGTTTACTTTAAAATTTCACCCTGATAAAGCTTGTGATATGCGAAACCGGTTGATAGTTATTTTGAAATAAATTGGTGGTTTAAAACAAAGTGTTTTATTTTTATCTTTTTCGCTTTTTTAAATTGTTTTAATAAATCATAATGATGGAATTCCACCACGAATAGTCAGAATCAAAAATAATAATTTTGGGGCTTTTAAATATTTATTTAATTACAATAGTCACACAGGTGCAAAACACATCACAGTAGGTACATAGATACAATAGATAGCCTTCATGAAATACAACAACTAAATATTTCATTTGTCTCACGAAAAAATACAGGAATAGCGTAGTGTAAGTACCATTCCAAATAATTAGCTACAGAGACGAATATTCAAAACATACCCCACATTCACTGATACTTATACTCTAGACACATATCTTAATAATTGTTGAGGATGTATGCAATTATCGTCTGTTTGTATTTGTATTCCGAGCAGTTGAACATATGTACTATGTCTGAAAATGTATTTATTACCTTCTGCGTGAAGTCTAGGTACAAGAGAATTTTTGAAAGACTCAGTCCTGAAATTATTGTTAAAATTGAATAAAATTTTAGATGGAATAGTTCTAATTGGAAAATTTAATTTAATTAAGCTGACTATATCAGGGCTGTCTATAGAACCATTAACAATTTCGAAAATAAATGTTCGGTTATTATATGATTTTATGAAGAAATATTTTCAAATTTCTTTGTCCAAAAGTAATAATTTTATTTGTAGGTTTGCGGAATGTGTGTTGAAATGAGGAGCGAAATATATGCAGGTTATTTACTCACGTGTACTTCGTTCCAGACTTGATCCAGATCTCGAGCACATCCACACTTTGACCAAAATCTTTGTTTTTTTTTTGTTTTTGTGCATTCCCAGTCGGTTAGTCATAATAGTAGCGCTGAGTTAACCCGTCTCGGGTCCATTCTCATCTCAACTGAGCCAATGTCTGAGTGGATAATACGAATGGGCACATCTGTCACTCTGCGGGTTTATTTATCGACCGAAATATTAAACATTTTCGTTTTACTCAGGCTCCAATTAATTTGGGTCTGATTGATTGGTCGGATGGACCCCATTTCGTGAGATTAATCATACGTAATTTGGGTTCAAATTAGCTTTCTGTGAACTGGGTGATAATAATAATAATAATTGGATAATTTGTATAGCGCCGTTTTTGTGAGAAATCACATCAGGGGCGCTGTACAAATATTTCTTAATATGCTCTATCTAATTATGTACAAACAGATACAGAAAAAGAGTTGATGCAGTTTTGTTAATTGGTTTGATTCCAAATTTCATCTTATCACCAATTTAGATAATTTACTAAGCATAATATTTGGTGAATTATGTTAGCTGTTGAAGTTGAGCAACGAGAGTTTAAATAATCAAAACAAACTTTTGTCTGTATGGGTGTATATACACTTTCAGATTCACGCCAACGGCGATGTCATTGCGTTGGGTAACTGAAGACACCCTGTTGTCTTGCTTACATCCACTAATTTTAATAATAATTGGATAGTTTTTATAGCGGCGTTTTTTTTGTAAAAATCACTGAAATCGATAAAAACAATTGATTATTATAAATTTTTACAGTATTTTAATTTTTTTGTGAATACCGCACAATAATACATCCGCTCCCAACCGCCTAGAGCCAGTGAGACAATGGCATCCCCATTTAGGGTTGAAGGTCCCCATGTTGTGAAGTTGAAGGTAATGGGGAGAGGAAGGAGATGAGGAAAGGAAGGTGGGGAAGTATCTGGCCATAGCCTATAAGGCTAAAAGGCATTTCAAGCGACGTTTCAAATCTAAATGGCGGTCTTTCACCAGGGCGACACTGAGAGTATCTTCCACTCTGGAATGTGCCGCAATTGTATAATTATATTATTTTAATTGAATTTATTTACATTTCGACGTTCCAAGTATTTAAAAAAATCTTTGCCAAAAATGTTCTAGTTCATCATCTTAAAAATTACAAAATGGCTATGACTCCTAATCACGAATACCAGAGCAAAGCAACTAGACAAGCTAAATGTACCTAAGTGTAATACTACGTTTGGACAAAGACGTTCTGAATTTTTAGCGGTAAAATTATACAACAAACTCCCACTTATTATCAAACAATGTAATTCAATCAATAATTGCGTTAAGTCCACCAAAATTTGACCTAATGAATTAGCAGAAGAAGAACTGACTAGTATTCTTAAAACAACGTCATAGAAGTTACTGAAAATATCCTACCCAAACCTTGAAGCTGAAATATAGAAGTCGCTGAAACTCCTTTATTCAAAAACCTAGTTCGCCTCAGCACTGGATCTCTTAGTGAGGATGACAAAATGTCAAAATTATATAGAAATTAATAAATAAATAAAAAAATTTAAAAGTGGTACAATTGTCTCTTATTACTTCCGACTATTTTTTATAGTAAGCAACTTCCTTTTTTCTAAATTCATGTCAACTTTTACACCCATATATTATAGATCAAGACATTTTTCAATAATTATGTTAAAGTAATCAGTGCCTGAAATTCGTGTTTAGTTTTTCCCATCATATCTTAATCAAAGCATTAAAAAATAACATGTGGCGATTTAAGACTTTAACGGTCATTGACACTTTGCCTGCTTAAATTCACAGTGAAACATCCAGTCACCTGAGTTCTTATACAGGAAGTCAGCGGTACCTGGTTATACCTTCCAAGCTGAGTAAGCTTATGTATAAATACATTATGTTCAGGTGTTTTAAAAACCACCTGTGAAAGACAATAATATTAATTATTACTGGAAGCCTGTTTAATGTTTACTAATGGGTTTCGCGGATCGTTTATTTATGAAAATTTTCCAATGCAAACATACGAGGTGGCGACATGACAAATTAACAATCCATATCCATTTATTTAAACATAACAAAAATCGTTACAGTGTTTTTGATTTGAATATAATGTTTTCATGTTTTATAACACGGGTATAATCACTTACTACTCACCGATTGTAAATTGAATTTTGAATTTATCCTCATTACAATTAAATATGCGAATGAACGAAGAGAGGAGTGTAAGAAGAATATATAACGCGAATGTGAATGGAAGAAGAAGCAGGAAGGATGCCCGAGGAAGACGTGGTACGATCAAGTGAATTCAATACTTGAGTCGGGCCATGTCAGAAGTCGGAATAATAGAAGAGTATGTTTGAGACGATGAATGAACCAAGAAGTGTACGCCAAGATCGAGTTGTTTGGAGGTCCGTCCTCTCTACCTACCCCTGCAGAGAAACGGCGTGATGGTTAGTCAGCTAGTTTAGAAATTATAAAATCCCTAAATAATATTTCTAGTATATTGAATAACCAATTAAATTCATCGCATAGTCCTCTTTTAGATATTTTTTCCAGTGACTCGCATTGATCTTCAGAAAAAAAAAACTTAATTACCCCTTCCCCCTTGGTCGGCAGCCACTCCAACACCTAAATATTCATGTATATCTATCATTATTTTATATTATAGTTTAGTTTTAATATATTCCTGACGAGGGAAGGGTACTTCCGAAATCCGTTGAGATTATTATATTAAATTAAAGTGGTTCGAAACAAATTTATACGTTCATATTACGATAAATAATGACTTATTAAGGGCGAGAGGAACGTCGGAGCGGAATTATTTATTATTTCGATATATTGATAGTATTATTACGCAATACGATAAACATAATGTTTTTAATAGAAAAATATTTTATAAATGTACATAGGCTTAGCATTTATCAAAATCTAATCAGAAATATTACCTTTTCTGACCGTCCTGTCGTATGTTTTAAAAAAAATTTAAAATATGAATTTGATTTTTAAAGTGGAGAAAAATATTTTTAATCCTTTCTCGTTACGTTTTTGTTTATAATCCCCATTAAAAAAAAATTAAAAAACTTTAAAGTTACGTAGTGTTTATGAAAAATTTATACTACACACTGTTCTTTTTTTAAATTTATCTTATCGGCATGTTAAAGAAAAACCTTCACAGCATTTTTTAAGGATATTCAAATTTTTAATTTTTTTTGTAAAACATGCGTATAACGGTCAGAAATGTGTAATATTTCTGATTTTATTTTGATAAATGCTGAGCCCATGCAAATTAAAAAAAAACGTAATAATTATTTTTCTCTTTAAAAACACCATGTTTATAATATTGCACAATAATGTTATCATTATTTTGAATTTATAAATAATAACTCTCCGACATCAATCTCCCCGTTAACTAAACGATGCAGTTGCCACTGTCATTGCTAATGGCTACATGTAACATAGCCATATTAGATAGAAAGTACGGCATAAAAATTTTAAAAAAACATCCGCACGGAATTAAAAGCACACTCTTCCCAGTCCCCATTACTGGAATGCCTTCAGCGGACCAATTTCATCATATCAATAATAATTGGTTCGCTGCAGGCCGCTGCGGTACTTGGTATTATTATTTGAAGAAACAACCGTTCCCCGTTAACGGACCGTACAAAACATCAACGCGTTGTCCACTCCACGATCTTCAACCGCGGATGATTGACTTGAAGTACATGCACTTGGCTCTAATACAATAATTTCAAGTGCTTCTCGAACTCAAGAGCTCTTGCTTTTTATGTGCAGCTTCTAAACCGGTTCCGCCCCAGTTTCAAGGTTATTTTTTCGTATTTAACAATTATTTATTGGAAAATGTTGCGTCTTTACGTATTTTTTTACTGTTACGTGGATACGGAATTATACAGCACATGATAAAAAATGACATTGCGAGCTGATAATTGCAACGTTGACAAATTTCATGACCCAAAATAAAACTGCTTTATAGTAGTTATCACCCGGTTTCGCCCGAATTTCGTCATGTGTTTTTTTTTTAAATACCAAAATTTGAAAAATATGTAAAATACGCAATAATATAACATGACTGATTCTTTTGTATATTGCCAGTTAAGTAGACATTTTAAATCTCCATACCTCACGATGGAAGTTGTTAGCTGAAAATGGTTGCGTTGACCTAGAATATGTGAATATTTTATTGTGCAAATTTTGTGACTCCAGAGCTCACGGTTCGAGTGTTTGTAGTGGGCTCCACAAATAGATTTTCTGCTTTACTCTCCGTATTATGTATCAACTTTTCTTCGAAAGTAGAGCAATGAACGCCCGTACCATTTTTTTTCTTTCATCACCGCGATTTCAGTTTTTTTATGGCATAATGTTGTTAACGACAGTTGGAAATTGTGTATAATTTGCATGGGAATTTCCTCGGTTCGCTCGCTAGGACAATGAAAATCTCACTGAATTAGTAATGCCATGATGTGAGAACCTCCCTAATGAGCGAATCAAAGTCGATGAAAACAGTGTTTGATTAATAATGAATGTATACTCTTTTATTCATTAAACAATAAAACAAACGCTAATACGATTATTATTATTTTTTTATTAAAATCCTTTGTAACGTTCTCCAATTTTTTTTTTTATTTTCCACCGGACCGTTTTGAAAAAGGCTGACTCTCCTCTAATATATCCGTTGTAGTTTAACCATGAATGTAAAAAGGAAGTGCATATAAAATACCAGAGTAAAATCCAAGGCGTACTCTAAGAAGGATATTACCCCGATGTCTACCTACTAAACATAATAAAATATTTTACGAATCGATTCATTAAAATGAACCTGGTTACCCGTGGTGGCAGTAACTACAGGACAGAATACTGCCATAAAACTCATATTAGCAAACGAGACGGAAATCACGGGGAAAAAACAAAACCAGAAATAAGCATCTGTTTAAATAAAAGCCGACACTACAATAGACATTATGTAAAAATTTATAAAACCCATAGATTCGGTTAACAACGTAATCCGTCTTCCAGAAGGTAATAAACGAACCCGGGTTTTAAATAATATAATTGTAAATACGTTTCTTCAGCAATAAAATAAATTTCAAGTCATAAATGTACACTATTAGAAAGCAATGGGAATCACTCCTGACATAGATGCTAAACGAGTATATACCATAGATTTAGATATAAAATTATCAGTCTGAAGATGCCCGTAACAAACGCTGCTGCAAATTCACCAATTTCCCGTGTTCTCCAAACATTCAATAATCTTTGTTCCAATCCAAATCTCGACATGTTTTTTGACTCCCTACCGTCATTTAAGAAAACATTACTCGTAACTTAATCAATGCGCACTCACAACTCCCCATTACATAGCACAATTCACATACACACACACGTGCGCATACATACATTTTTCATGTACCGTTTTATCTTTACCTCTCCCTACCATGTACTAACCCCGTCCGGTAAAATGTACATTTATTCACCAGATATTTCATAGAGACATGTCATTGGTACCGATCCTTGGAATATTTTTTTTTTAAATCTTGTTAACTGTACACCGCTCATTTTATAAATGTACTGTTTTTTTATAAAAACCAATTTTATAAATGTACTGTTTGTTTCTAGAAATCAACTAATCGTAGCTCATATATCGATGGTGAAAATTCTAAATTTTTCTAAAGTAATAATTTACAGTGTAAAAGGCATGTACCTATTTCCATGTACTAAAATAATTTAGATTTATTTTTGCATAAAATTGGTAAAATAAAGGTCGGTAGGTACTTTACCTGGATATTTGAAATAAAGTTTATTTTGAATGGATCTTTTAAATTAGATAAATGCATGCTCCTTTAAAAAAAATACACGTTTCAGTGTAATTATTTATTCACACTACATTAAGCATCCACATTAATAGAATGTCTATGTACGTATTACAAACTTCACTTGAAAACTTAGTTTTTATTCAGTTAAACATGTATGTTAATAAATTAATAAAAATAATAAACCGTATATTGTTCAGAAAAGTCATTATTTTATCAATACCGATAAAAATAAATCGTTAAATATAAAATTCCGTTCTTCTCGTGACAAAATTAGCAAACTGCCAATAAAAATGTTGCAAATGGCGCATTACCAAAACGTGAGAACATATTTTATTTCCCGGAATCAATAATCTGCTCATTCACTTTATTTATCGTTGATTATTTATTAGCTGCTTAAATTTCCATAAACAAATAAAATAATATGTCGATACTTGTAATTTCTTGTACCTGTGAAATGAATTAAGTTTTGTGTTTCGCACAGTATAATCAATCGATGGTATATCTATAGTACCTTATGCAGTATGTTTACCGTTATGTTCACTTGAGATAATCAGATATTGAGAATTGATTGACGGTAAATTTTCGTACTGTGTGAAACAATGTATGGAACAGCAGGATTCTGCGCGGTAAAGAAAGAATATGGGTGGGATCTCTTTTTAATCTCATCTTTTGGATCTCATTTAAACTGAAACCTTACAAATAATGTTTTTAATTTATTTTTTCCACCTAGACCAAACAAAGGATAGATAAGAATAAAATAAACAAATAACGTATTTTCGTATGAAGCGGTAACTTTGTGATGTGACATTATAACTTTGTTTACATCACTTTTATTTTTTATATACTTCTTTCCAACCGAGTTTCGTTACTACCGTAGCTTCTTCAGGGCACTATACTACTAAACTATGTGCTACGCATGTGTTGTAGATACAAAAGGGCGGGTGGCGGACCAATGGTCATGAATGACAGATAGCGGACATGAAAGGGCATGTAATTTGTTGATTGTGAATATTTTAAGTGTTGGGCTTTTATTTAAATTTATTTGATTATTAATGAGTTTACTATTAGTGTTTTGCCTGTACGCTTCGACCCTATACCGGTGATCTCAAAAAAAACTTTTTTCTCTACATATTTCAACAAACATTCACCTTTAGTCTGGGTCACAAAAATCAACACACCTGCACAGCTTAATGTATTACGCAGTGGCGTGCATTGATCTATGTCCAACAGTGGGCTGTGTGTAGATTTCATGTTCAGGTATGAATTGTGCATTGAATATTTGAAAATGGCTATTTTATGATATTACTAAAAAGTGTAAATTAGTCACATATAAACAATGTAACAATGTAAAACGATTGTGACATAATATTAATATTCACGGATTTATGGAAAAAAAATACATTTTGGTCCAAAAAAGTTTTCTTTAATGACTTGTTTTTATTACCTTCAAATCAGTAATTTCTTGTAAAAATGAAGATGCCTGAAAGTTCTCAATTCAGAAGAAAAGTATAACTTATAAAAAACATTAAATATTGTTCCCATTACGTGAGAGTCCGCCCCTGTATATTCCTGATTTTGACATAAAGCCACATCCATCACTTGTTCATTAAGAATAAACGGGAATTCGCATCTCGTTTATCCAAAAAAAACTTACCGTATAAATAACGATTTCCAACCAGTATTCCATATTGTTTGTTACTCGCAGAATCCCCAGGTGATATATTTCAGTGCCAAAGTCGGCATTCCCCAATTAAGCCGTTATCTCAGGTTTATAAACTATTTTTTTCGCAATCAGCTGATTGCTTTATGAGTAAGATCAAAGAGGCGATTCAGAATGAAAACTCTCTCTCTCACAAGCAAAATAATATGAAAAAAGTACGTTGTCATATCGCTTTTCATAGAAAAAAAGGAAATTGTCTTAAATGTAATATTTTATCATGCAAAATATTATTCTCATGCGGTTTAAAATTCCCTCCAAAATTGTTATGCCTAACATGATGACTCAAAAAAAAACGATTAGGTAAACATAAATCTGTTTAAGGGGATCCACTTCATAAAATTCTATTGAAATCACGCACTCCTTATGAAGGTAGCGATAAGTTTGTTTCGATTTAGGCAAAAAAAAAACATCACGCAAATGCGTGTTTTTTTTTTAAATTTTATTTTATTTTGTAGAGCTCAGGCATAAATATTATAATGTTTTTCGTTTATATTCTAAAAACTTAATTTGTCACATTGAACAATATGACAATATCCTAAAAAAGGGTTCATAAGTGGGAGATTTTGCACTTTAAACATTTTATATTTTCTTATCTTATAGAAAGGCTCGCCAAAAAAAATGACCTGTTAAATCAAAGGTCAAGGTGTGTTCTACTTGCAGTATTTAATGAAATTATCTATGATATTTCTAAGCCATCTAAATTTCGAACGAAAAACACATGATTTTGCATTACTACGCATTAGTGGTGGGCGAAGCGGCTTGGTTTAGTGAGCCGGATCACTGAATCAGCTCTCTGTAAAGACAATCCACATGAAAACTGGACGAAAAAAGTATCGTGTAAGAGCATCTTAAGGACGTCATTAGGAGGGCCAAGGGAGCGAGGGAGAGGGCATGGTGCGGGGAGACGCGAACCGTTGTTCGATCGAGCTGGATCAGCAAACCTGTAGTGAGTGATCCGGAACATCGAGCCGCTTCGCCCACCACTACTACGCATTGCATCGTATTAAATAAAATACACCCTTTTCTCCGAGCTCACTCAGGACCACGTCTGACATAACTGTTTTTTTTATATTAATTTTATATATTTTGTTTTTATTTTTTATTGTAGCATATTCTTTATCTTATACATTTTGATTAAACTTCTATTTATGTACAATATGAATAACCAGATGGGACGTGTAGGATAGCACCAACCCCCCCACGTTCTGGAATAATTTTTTTTATTATTAGCACGTGACGCTTTTAAATATTGAAATGAATTGTTTGTTGGCGTACACCCGTCAAACACGGAGTATGAAATGGAATAAGTTGTCATTGCAGGTTTAAAACTAACATATACAGTTAGTATTTTTATAAGTTTCTTGAAGGACTTCAGCTTTAAATGTATTATAACAATTTATTCCATTTCATATTACGTGTGTACATCCGTCAACAAACAATTCATCTCAGTATTTAAAATCATTACGTGTTAAAAGCATTTTATTTTTATATTTTATAAAATAATTAGCGCCATCTGTGACCGCGTAACACGTTTCGTTTACCCTTAAAGATTAAATTTATCTCTTGAGCGCTCTTGTTTTATTGTCCAGCGATAACTGAAAAAAATTACAGAATTAGCACGCTTTGCACAGCCTGATTTAGGTATGTTGTCTTATACCTATCACAAATGCAGCTGAATTGCCCCCAAGACTTTCCATAACGGATTTCAGCTTCCAATTATGATTGATTACTTGTCAGAACCGTTTTTGTGAAATAATTCGCTTTGCTGCCTCTACAGCCCAACACTAATCGAGAACTAAATAAATAAATGAGGGACAGATGCAATCATGCACTGATCAAATTTCCCAACTCACGTCTACATCATTTGATCACTCTCTCTCCTATCTATACGTCATTATTTCATCAGTTTTGTAAAACAACGATCCTTTATTAAAACTAAGCCATATTAAAAGTAGACGGTTTAAAAGCAGACTCTGTAAAACTCGGATAAAATTTGGCAGCCGCTAGATACATGAAAAAAAACTTCATACTCTGCAAAAAAGGACACATCGATTGAGATTTTCCTGTCAAATTAAAAGATTCTTTGAAACGTAGAAGACAGGTGCTAGTGCTGCGTTTGTTCTAGGTACAAATATTTTTATTGGAAGTAGATACTACAAATAACTAACGTCTGTGATACATCTTCGAAATGAATCCATTTTTTGTAATTGAGTATGCACGCGTACCTTTAGCCACGTTCCATTGGCTACCACACCGCAGGCATTTGTGCAACTACCCTCCAACACCGACGATAAATAAACTGGATTTATGTACATTCTCCGCTCAAGTGCACTTACTGTACAATGTACATACCTATTTGCCTATGTACAGAATGCACAATATTAAATCCTAATCATCGGTATATTCGTGTGTTTCCCCACAGGCTTGTTCTAGAATCTAGAAAATAGACGGTTTTATGGTACCGTTTCTCCAGAGTAGGATTATTATGTCTGCCAAAGCACTGCTTTTACCAAGTCTATTGCAACTCCGTTCGAACTTGTATTGAGCATTGGAAAACAAAGCCTCTTTCTATCGGCACTCGGCTTTTCTCGAAGAACAAAGAAAATAAAGACAGATTGAAGTGAAATGCTTAAAGTAGGTTCTTTTGTATATATCGACAGAATAACAGTATGCCAATGCTAGAGAAATCGGTGAGATGTTTTTCTTGCAAATGCACTTAACGAATTTAACATAACAAGGCATAGGTCATGTTTTTCAACACCGGAACATCTTCACCCTGTAATGTTGCAGGATTGTAGATGATAGAATAATTAATTTTCTACTTCGTACGTCAGATAAAGTTTTATGGGATTTAGATACTGTAATCAATCTATCACTCACATTATAATTAACTAAATAAAAAATAATAAAGTTACAAAAAATTGATTCGTTTGAAATCAATAGCGTGCCAACAATTCGCTGGATGAAATTAAAAATAATAATTTTGACAACAAACACTTTATTTGGTAATAAGACTGGTGATCGTAATTTTATGGCCATCTTGCGTTGATTAACTTTTACTAAACTGTTACTTTTTGTCAGTGAAGTCAAATCATAACTTTATACACAAATGCGATGTGTAATTATAATTATTAAACATTGTCGGTTTATTGAATCCACAATGTAAATTAAAACAAGTGTTCACAATAAGTGCATTTCCGTCACGTAAATATTTAAATGTTTTACTTTGACAATATTTTCCTTCGCTTTGTATTGTGTATACTAACAAACCACAGGGAAAGATACAACATAAGTGGATCAAACAAGAGTCTCACTGACAACAAAAGTGCTTTTGCAATAATAAATATATTGGTATGAGTGCTCTTTTATAAACAGCTTTCTTACGAAATTCCTTGATTTGTCCGAATATGTACATTATTTCTCTTCCGGTATGTATGTGTGAATACTTAATTTCAGTTTAATTGAAAAGATAGTTTGCATAATTTATATCTTAAGCCTAAGCCTTAAGAGCCTTTTATAGCCTAAGGCGTATTTTTACCACTTTTTGTAAATGTTTAATGTAATAATAACTCCCTCAAAATGAACTGATGATTGTTAAAACACCCTGCAAGGTACCTGGCAAAATAAGCTAATTATTAGAAAACCCCTAACCTAAAAGTGTATTTAATGTGCATTATTATATGCTCGTTAATAATGAATTATTATTATTATTTACCTATTATTATTATTTTAACAATTATAATCTATTTTTTTTTATTGTATATCTACTACTAATATTTACTTATTAATATTTACTATTCTTTATTCATGTATTATAATTTACTTATTAGTATTTACTGATCATTATTAAATTGTAAAGCCGCTCATCTCAACACAGGCCTGTCCTAGGGAGATGAGTGTCTAATGTTGTTGTTGTCATATTTAAATTTAATGAAATTAAATAAAAAAAGAATAATCAAGTATTTTAAAATATCAGGAATAAATAGACCTTATAACTGACAAAATACTAAGCATTTAAAAAAATATATTGAAATGTGAATGTTTTCACTGATTTCCCACAACTTGTATGCATGGAATATTGTGTGTTTTAACAATCATCGATTCATTGGGTAATTTAGAATTGAATTTTATTTTCTTCTTGTTTCTATTTTTTATCTGGGTATTTTATTATTTATTTTTATTATTTTATGTCTTGCTACATACCAATCCCATGAGTTATAAAACTAATTTTGGACAAGAGAAAATTTTGCATTACACAAGTGATACAAAAAAGATGCAAAACTGAAGTAGAAATAACACAACGACACAAAACAACAGACAAGGATTTACAGTAATAATGCATATACAAAATTTTGTAGAAAAGTATACAAGTTCAACATAAAAGTACGACAAAACCAAAGTGATAATATTTTCACATATTCCTAACCTAACCTATAGCATTTTTCAGGTTGTTACCAAGTTGTAATTGTAAGTACCTACATAAGTTTCCAGTCAAATGCTCCGTTCAGTCCAAGTGATGTAAATGATTGCACTGTCAGCATTACGTTAAATGTTTCAGTCCATACATGAGAAGACTTGTTGAACGGGAGGCATTAGCGATTATTCCCGCACTACTAAACCTTTACACTCACTGCACCCCTTCCATCTGCATTCCTTACATTTCTTCTACACAGTTTATACTCATTAGTACTCGTACTATTAAACGATATTTGTCCAAGTTTCTACTCATACTTACCAAATACTTGCCAATGACCCTGGTTTCGATAGCTCGAGAAAGCTCAAAATGATTTTCAAAGATTAATCTTATTATTTTTAAGTATTTGCCATTGAAGAAGCTGGCTGCATCTTCCTTAGTTGTTGATGCTTGCTGTCTCTTTTAACTCCCACTTCGCTATATCACCCGATACTTCTACTTAATAAAATGTCCTGTTGCTGACAGTCCATGTGTCTTGTCCTACCTGTGGAATTCCTTCTCACCTTGATATAGCAACATTGCATTTCGTTGGACATATCAATTAAACACGTGAAGCAATGTAATGTATTATCATTCTTGTTATTTTCACTGAGCATGCAATGCATATTATTTCAAGGGGTTGGCATGACGTTTTAATGCCATCAAAAACTTCAAAGCATTCACATTGTTTTGCCCTGAGAATTTTTTTTAATCCTCTTTCCCATGAATTGATCTTATCAAAATACATTTTCGAGATGCATTCGAGTTCGTGATCGAACCACATTTTTATGGATTATTTTTATTCGGCTTCTTGTTATTTGTAAAAGTACCCACGCTCTATTCTTTGTTTATCTTATTTTTGTAAGGTATATTTTTTCCTTCCAGTAAATGATGACATTAGCTATATGTAAAGTACCCAATAGTATATAAGTTTCAATAATTATTTACATGAAATAGTATATAAGTTATAAATAGTTGTTTTGTAAATTTAAATGTACGAATAACTAAAATAAAACATAAACCTATTAGAAGTAAAAAGTTACCTTGTCAAAATAATCTGCCAACAAATTTGTGTTAGGCACGTAAATGTCATATTTTTTGGATCCTTATGTTTTTCGTTTACTTTTTAATTTAACACTTTGTCTATTATTGTCTCCCAACCGGAAAAGTCATTCGTTTTTATTATTCTTCTTTCCTTCGTGTTGTACTTATCCATCCATAGAAATAATTAATTATGGCATTGATATTTGAGGTTACAAATATTTTTTTTCCTTCTAAGTCAAAAGTAATTGTACCTGGTAGTACTAAAAGAGTCAAAGTCGATTTTTTTTTCAGTATAAATTTAAGACCATAGACCAAATTGATACATCAATTCTACTTCTAAAGTTTTAAGTGATAAAAAATATCGAAACTTCTAAAGTACGACTAGAAAACATCAGACTACCTCGCCACGAGTAGATTTTATGTTTTCATTGATACCTCCAAAACTATTGACATCCAAGAAAGTTGAATCAATTACCTAAACAAATGTTGTTGAAGTTCCAAACGCTTCAAAATTCTGGAGTTTACCAGAATTTTGTTCAAAGTATCTTTCTTATTCCATTCCTGTCTGCTCATTTTTTTATCGTCGTTTTCTAGCTTCATTGTACCATGCACAATCATACATCGCTCCTTCCACGGTCCGTTCCGTTACAATAGTGAATAGAGAATAGGTATTATAGAAGAGAAGCTGATTAGCGAAGACCTGAACCTTCCAGGGTCAAGCATATCACTGGCACTGTAGCGTGGAGCATTGTACTGGGAACACTCGACAATGTGATCGTTTCCCCGCTTGGCCGGCGCCGAACCCTGGGATGGGTACCAAACCATTATCATTAGCGTTATACGATATGTGATTTCGTCATCGCATTGTTCAAGTCATATTTCTAGTCCAGTTTACCGTATAACTTAACAGTTTTACGGAGACTAGAATACAGAGCATCATTATCGAGCACTTCTCGAGTCTAGGTGCGTCTTTTGTCTTTGCCGTAACATCTGCCTACTTCTCGGTAAGTGTAAGGTATATATCGTTATTATGAATTCGAGTACCATCTCTCATCTTGTTCTCAATGTGTTGTTCCGCCTTCTGATCTTCTGTTTGTTCTTTCCAAGTGTTTGTATCACTTCTCATTTTATGGTTTATCGTCTCACTATTTCGAATGAGCTTGAAATAAAATGTCGAATTTGTTAACGCCTTAGAAACTCAGTTGGGAAAAAGTGACGCCATCGGGATTCCAATGCCGGACTCTTCGGGCTAATCTAGCTACTGCTCTGAACCAATGTTATGAGTGAGGAAATAAATTTAATTTTTTTAAATAATGGTGCGGTATGCCAAATTCATTCAAATCTTTCGCGATTTGCACTTTTGAAAATTGAATAATAATTAACTAATTATTAGAGATCGTCAAATTGACAATTTTGGCCAATTTTCAAATGTTTTTACTCGATTTTCTTGTATATTAAAATAAAAAAGTAATATCATTCATTCTTAATATTTGTTTGGACCAGCTTGAACAGTCATCGAATGGAACGCAGCTCACTCACTTCACGTGGAAATTGCTGTCTAATGTCATTCATTTTCGATTTTGTTAAAAATAAAAAAAAATGTAGGTACCAAAAAGTTTTGTTGCAAACTACCACCGCTTATCCCAAAAAATCCACGAAAAATAACGCTACATTTTCAGGTCCCCTAATCACTAATAACTAATAACGAAATAAAGGGACTAGTTGAAGAAGGAAGTGTTATAAGAGAATAATATACAGGAAGAAAGAGAAGGTATGGAATCAAATTGTAATATTATCAAAGAAAACATATTGTACCCATTCTATTACAGTCAACGCTCTATAATATGTATGTCTCATCTACGACCAATTTTTCTTTGTATGATTGTAGGTTCTATTTGCCTGGTTTCATCTTGTGTGAATAAACAATTCATATTGCCCCTTATACACCATTGACTTCATCAAGCTGATGTCAAACTGTCTAACGTCATTGACGCCATTTCATAATTGTTTCATGATTCAAGATACTGACGATACCATGATCAAAATAGTGTTGCTATTTAGCATCATATTTACATCAATATCAATTTTGATCAATAAATACATTATTCCAACCCTTTTAGCAATAATGAATACTAGCTTACTCCATTGCTCTACGCATCTATATTGTCAATTCTCAATGGAGAAGTTAGTAAAGGGACGGCATATAGTTAAGGTTTCGACATTGACATTATTTTAATCACCGTTTGCCGCAGACGCCATCTTTAATTCAGAGTTGGAGTGCCACCCCTGAGGGTTTGTAATTTGCAGACAACTAGCTTGGAAATCGTGAGACTTCTCTCTTGCGAATGTCTGAGAGGTTATTGCTTCCCTCTAGCTGCCAGTATCTAAAATTAATTAAACAAAAATGTATATAAGTATTCTAGAATTATAGTTATCCCGGTAATATAACATAATTGTAGCCTGTGCTGATGGAGGACTTAGCTTGCACAGGTTTGGTCACCTGGGTGCGAACACGAAACATTAACCCTTACCACTCCTTTGTCGGGTGCCAGCCGACATCACTATTTGTACGCTTCACATCACTTTTTCTAACGAGATGGGTAGACTTGAATCTAATAAGTTCAATATTTTATTCACAAAACGGCGCTTAATTTCCTAACAACAAGCGTCAATAAATTTTAATAATACTCGTAAATCAATAGTTTTATGACACTGGATGTGTTTATCAAATTTTTCTCTCTGCATTTCTAATAATAAACTTGCGTCTCCAAGATATTTTTTATTGTAAATAATTGATTGTCTTTTCTTATCTAGCTTAACCTCGGCTACCATACAATGAAATAATATTCACTGTTTTTTGTATCCACTAATAAATAATTCATAAAGAGAGTTATGAATTTATTGTAAAACATTCAAATAAATAAATAACGCATAAATGTGTTTTGAACCACTTAACTAACTAACTAACTAACCATCACGCCGTTTCCCCGCAGGGGTAGGCAGAGAGGACGGACCGCCAAACAACTCGATCTTGGCATACACTTCTTTGCTTCATTCACATTCATACAACGCCTCATACATTCTCTTCTGTTATTCCGACTTCTGACATGGCCCGACTCGAGTATTTGATTCACTTGATCGTGCCATGTCTTCCTCGGGCGTCCCCGGCTTCTTCTTCCATTCACATTCGCGTCATATATTCTCCTTACACTCCTTTCTTCGTTCATTCGCTCTACATGCCCAAACCATCTAAGCGTCCCTTTCTTAATCTTGCTCACTACGCTTACATCAGCCTTGCATTCTTTACGAATCTCAACACTTTTCACTCGATCATACATGGTTTTACCACACTTTCGTCTCAGAGATCTCATTTCTACAGCATTCAGTCTACTTTCATCCTTCCTCTGCCAGTTCCATGCCTTACTGCCATACATCAAGGTTGGTATCAGCACTCCATTGTGGACTGCTAGCTTCGCTTCCTTACATAACTTTTTGTTTGCGCCAACCGCGTTCAGTCCTCCTTTAATGGAGTTTCCTTTATTCACCCTTCTTTCAATATCCCTATCAGTCTTTCCATCTCTCGTAAACATATTTCCCAAATACACAAACTCATCGACCTGCTCCAAGTATTCATCATTCACAACTATATTGCATACTGTTTTCGTACTCTCTCTTTCAAACACCATGACTTTGGACTTATTTACATTCATCATTAGCTCATTCTTCATACATACTTCGTTCATCCTAGATACCACTTCAATTTAATATAATGATCGACCGGTTTCGGAAGTAAAAACACATTTATGCGTTTATATTATAATTACGGTTAGCCACAAAGTAAATGCTTTTTACGAATATAAAACAAATTATATCTCATTTGCGGTCAGCGGGTGATGCTTAGATAAAACCATGGACGATTTAAAATTTGAAGGACCAGTTCAAATTATGTCAATATTATCAATTATGTGAAACAATTAAATTGGCATCCGCTAACTTTGGTGGATAGTATCTACTCATTAAACGAATCTTGGGCTTATGGACATAAAGTAGGCCCAATTTCGAGTGAGGTAAACAGAATAGAAACGGATAAAGCACCCCAGGGAAAGGCATCTGAACTACTCGTATGTGTCCGACAAAACCCAGGCGATAGACAGCTTTCTTTTAGGTCAGCAGATTTGAATGCTGCTAACCGATTAGTTGAACCCTCTCGGTCAAATAAACCCGTGTACTATGATCGCACTTTTCGTATATCCGGCCCGGTCATCTGGAATAAGCTTCCCCCAAATATTGCTAACATCCAGAATATAGCAAAGTTCAAACGGGTATTAAAAACGAAATTATTCATAAAATCATATCCGATATAAAACATAAATTCATGTGCGTAGAAACAGAATTTCAGGACATTTTTTTCTGTTAATCCCCCATAGCTTATTTAGTTGCGGTTTTCTCCCCTATTTATTTAATTCCCTTAGTATCCAGTGAAAAACAATGTATATAATATCATTTAATTTTATCTTGCTCTGTTATTATTTGTACCTACTTTATATTTTATTATTTACACCCTTAGTTTCTAAATTGTTATTTTATAATACCTGCTCGTGAATATTTTATGTCATACTTTTAATTTGCATATATATATATTTATTATTATAAAAGATATACTATGTAGTATATCTGTTATTTTACAATTATATTAGGTTAGGTTAGTTGGTATAAAGTGTACTTGAGGTGAACGTTCACAAAACTGCGCTATAGAAAATTACTATTACTATTATTATCCCCTTTTCATGCAGTTTCGGTAACCGAGTAGAATCCAGTTAGACAATAATTGAGATGCCTTATCTCTGCACGCGGTAATCAGATAGGGATAACAGACTGCTTCGTCACGCCTTCATAAATTGCATCTGTCGCGGTCGCTATAATTCTTTTCACTGTTGCTTTGATAGGTATCATAGAAATACTCTTATTTCGCTGGTGATATTTCTAGGATTGGTAGGTATATGTGGAAGGACCGGTACGGGATTTCATATTGATTTTTTTGTGTCTTTCTTAGCTTTCGCAAATACCCATCTATTATCCGTACGGGGTGACCAATATCCTCATTGGCAATAATAACCAACAAGGCACGCCTCCCCGATGCTGCGTAATATGTTAGAACGGGTATTTTAAATTATTAAGAATTATACATTCTGATTGGGTTTTTTATTCAATAAATCTCTCTGACCCTCTTGCGTTACAAAAACACAAAAGTTGGCCATTCACACATCATTAATTCAGTATCGAAGGCTATAAAAACTGTATCTTGCACAAATACTAAATATAAATATTAGAGCACAAAATCACTTCATCTTAGCAAAACTTCCGTAGGTTTTTTTTGTCTCTAATTGATTTAACTACTTACTAGCTGACAGGGTTATCCTATCCCTACCCCTACCCCTACCCATTAATTTTCCTCTTATTTTGAGTCAAGTGTGCAAAATATCATTAAGAAGTACCAAACTTCTGCTTTAAGGAGTGGGTAAAGGGGGATAGGAGTGGTTTTTCAAAATCTCTTTTAAACAATGACCTTCCTATTGTTTTGAAGGTCAAATGTGCAAAATTTCATGAAACTCTGAATAAAACTGTAGGTTTGTATAAAAAACAACCCATCCACAGACGCTCTTCTTTATATGTATTTATTTTAAGGTTATTTCAACTTAATCTCCATAAAAACCTATTGAGTTTTTAAATTTAAATTTTTATGTTTTCATGGAAATTCCGTTTTAAAAACTGTGGACGTACCTTTGATCACATCATTTAAAAACCATTTATCTTGTCTATATTGCATTTATACACCATGCTCACATTGAGAGTAAAAAAGCTCCCATCGCCTTTTCTAACTTTTCCTTTTCAAGAGGTAAACATTGTTTGAAAAAACTCCCAGAGCTTTTTCTCTCCTACGACGAACCAGGCATTACAATGTGGACAAAGCTAAACTTGTAGTTTTGCATTCGGGAATTATCGTCCACACAAGTTATCGTATTTTGTCGGGAAATCTCCTACCACCATCTCATGATGGCTTAACTGTAATTTTCATATTTAAATCGCCCGAAGTTATTCCACGTCGACGGTTTTTGTTTACTACGTCAGTTGTAATTTTCTCCAATGTGAATATTTATCGTCATTTACCCGTTCAAACAATATGTGTGTTGGTGAATAGAATTTCTAGAAATCTGCGCCGGGCAGTAATTGATACATTTTGTCTTACATGGCTCTAATTTATTGATACCATGCATAATATTCAACGGGAAAGTAGCAAATGCGTTCCAGTTGTCCAGCGGGTTCACATCTTCGTACGAAAACAGGGTCTAAAAGTGAGAAAAGAGAAAATAAAGTGTGAATAAAAGAGTGTACCAGTAAAAGTAGTCGAACATTTGGGGCAGCCAGTCAGTCACCGGAACAGAGATTTAAACTTTTTACACCATGATGACCATCTACTTGAATATATCTGTACTGTAATATACATACTTTACACCCTGATATAAGCATTAGTTTAAACCCATAATTATTACAATTTTCATAGCGAAATTTTTGTTCCAAATAACTGGATTATGTATAATATGCTTTGATTAAAACGAGTGTCTTCAAAGCGCGCTGATGTTTCGATTAAGTGGCAAAAAAAACTTTCGTATTTCTTATTTTCATGCTCGGTTTAATTCGTTGATAATATTCCTACTCCGAATTCTCTTAAAACCGGTTTTCATACAACTTTATGTGTTTTCAAAGATAACAAGCAGACATGACTTGATTGTACATCGTACTTTAAACTCCTTACTGCAACAGGAAGAGCGGTGCATTGATCTTGCTATTTCTGTAAGTATGAAAATAATCTGTTTTAGCTCATTCCTTTTTTGAGAAGAATATAACAGATTTCCCTTAACGTTTTTTGACCGTTATATTTTTAATCATTGCAGAAAATAATATTAACATAACCTAAATGAAACATGAAAACGGAAAAAACGACAAAAATAAAAAGATCTCAGTCGCATCTGGGACATGTACTGACTTTTAAAAAGTCTAAAATGTCAATGGATGTCTCATATAAATAAAAAATCGGATATTAATCCGAGACACTGTCTAGTTTGCAATTGTGTTCCTTAGGAACTTTGTAATCATTATAAAGATAGCTGCCAATAATATGGGATCAAAATGGAGAATAACATTGACAAATCTTGAATTTGAGATATGATATGATATTTACATAAATTAAACTGGTCTCATTAAGTTGGTTAAGCGGTTGCCCCGGATAGGCAGAGCTCCTGGGTTCGTGTCACAGATGCGACTGAAATCTTTTTTATTTTCTGTCGGTTTTTTTCCGTTTTCATGTTTCATAAATGTGTTAATATTATTTTCTACAATGGTTAAATATTAAAATGAGATTTTAAAATCTCAATAAAAATAATTAATTATTAAAAATTGTTTTATTTTTAACTATTAAATATCGGTATAAGTTAGAAACCTGCAGTTTCAAACTCTTGCAATATTTACTCCGAAACATATTTTTACTGTTTCTCCTATTATTCGGCTTAGTCCTTTACAAATCATTCTTCTGAAAGCTTAGGTCATACATTACACTTGGCCTAAAAATGTAGCTGCTTACTAGTTAACATCTATTCCATATTGCTAAGAAATACTTATTAGATGTATGAACTATAAACGTTATCGTTAGCCATTAAAAAACTACTAGGTTTTGCCTATTGCAGTGCTGCAATTGGTTTGTGTATTTAGAATATGTGTTGTAAAGTGGATGAAGCAAGAACTGTGTGTGTTGGAAATAATTTTTAAAACGAATATTTGGAAAAATATCTATACTCAACCTCCTACCCTACTCCAACTCCTACTCCAACTCCTACTCCAACTCCTACTCCAACTCCTACTCCAACTCCTACTCCAACTCCTACTCCAACTCTTACTCCAACTCCTACCCTACATCTACCCAACTCCTACCCTACATCTACCCAACTCCTGCCCTACATCTACCCAACCCCTACCCTATGACTACCACTATTAAATATTTAAAGAAAATGAAAAGAAAAAAACTTTCAATGTTAGCTTTATCTCGACAAATGGGGCCTAGTTAAAAAACTATATTTTATTTCATGAATGATCTGGAATAGAACATTGTGTGAAATCTTTTCATGTACAAAGATACTTTAAAAAAAAACGTTTTCCGAGACATTAAACAAAAAAATTCGCCATTGTGACTATTTATTATATCTTGTCAATGCTATCGGCTGCCCTAATTGACAGATATGACGCATACCTCCCAATAATGATTCTTCCTCATATAACCATAATAATGTTATCGGTAAGTTATAATTCAGCAGATTGGGGAATTTGTTATTTAATCTCCTTTCATTTGCCTTATTATTCCATGTTTGTGCTGTTAGCCTCTTTCCTATCTCTTAAATTTTCCTTATTGTGGACCAGTTTCTAGTTCTGCAACCTCACTTTTTTCTATCTTTCTAATAACCATTTTTTTTACTGAACCCCATCCATCATTTACAAAACCCCATAACTCTTACTTATGCTTTGATTTTTTTTTATCTGTGATAACATCGTTCTGCTAATACGATTCATGAATATCTCCCGAGTAATCCTGTTTAGCTCATCTCACTCAAATCAACCGATGCACGGCTGGTCATTATGAAACTCAGATTTCGCGGTCACTTGAAAGCCATTGACGCTGCACGTCCAGATCTTCCGAGTCAGTCACCAATTACTTCCTTACTTTTTGTAAAAAGAGTTACCACAAATTACTTAGCTTTACCATTCATTAGTACAACTATTCAGACCTTTTTACTGCAGGTGTTCACCTCGCACTCGAAGACTGAAATGTAATCAAACAAGTAGGTAGGTATACGAGTATAACTAAGTAACGAGATCTGGAAACGTGGAGATATTTTGTATCAGGTCAACGCTTTATGGAAATGATTAAGCAGTATTGTGTGAAAATCTGTTTAATGTTAATTTTAATGTATTCGGTACATTATAATCAACCCGATTCTTTATAAAATCAATTAATATATTTGATGTAGGAATAATTTTCTAATTAGTTTGTGTATTCAGTTGTTATTAAAACCGTAAAAGAATAAAAATATGCATTGTATTTTTAGAAAACAATTTTTCGATTGCCTTAGTGAAAAGTTCTCTTAATGTTTTTTTTTTCATTTACACACATAATAAGTACAGCGTTCAACGGTGTCACAATTTATTTAGGTCATTAAAATAACATTTGCATAAATATTGAATCAACTGAAATAATTACTAGATTATGACTGTTTCAAAGATTCTTAGTGTCTTCTTCCAATAAAATGTCCAAGGTGCTATTCAAAATTTGTGTCAGATTCAACGCTGTTCTTGTCCAGTTCAGTTAGCAACTCTCCAAGATATTATTACGCTGCCTAATTACGTGATTATGCCTAATTAGGTTGTTTTGCATTCGTAGTATCAGCTGAAATAGAAATTTATTCAAATACATACTAAATCCTACGATACCCACGTGACCGGTACAAGTACAGTTCCCCAGAGTTGTTCCGGACTGTAATATCCTGGGTGAAAATCGCCCCGATGATAGTTACACTCTAATAGGAGAGGGCACCAGAACAAGGACAAGTAGTAGAATATTGATAAATGAATTAAAAATTACTTTGTATTCACTATGTTGATATATGTGTATATTAATAAAGTGGTGAATACAAAGTAATTTTTTAATTCATTTATTAACAATGACGCCACAAAGTGAATACCAATTTTTTAAAGAAATTATAGTAGAATATTAAGCTGTTGAATTTTTTTTTGTTCAAAACACTTTGGAAGTAATTCCATGGGTAGCGTATATATATTTGAAAATGGATTCCATCATCAGCTTTTTCAAAATACAATGCTGTTTCCAATATGTTAGAGTAATCTCAAATAAATGAAAGAAAAAAATGGCTAACCGGCTAAATTCTGGTGCTATAAAAGAAAAAAGTCTGATCTACAGTAGTGGTTCTCTACCATGACCTTGCGGTATTCCGCATTGCAAAAACTCCGACAGTTTCGACATACCATGTGGTGATTCCTCGCGAGTCAATTAAGATTTCTAAAGATCTGTATATCGTCGTTCATCTAGCCGCAATTGGTGTTAATAATTAAAATGAGATGGTTTTTATCGAAGCAGCTAAACAACGGCTTCGTCTCGCGCCTTGATTCCCCGACTGCCATCTTGCATTAATTGTTCACTGTGATTTAAATCTACGCTTTCTCGTCCGTTGCACTTGGATATTCGCTCATACGCTCTTGACATTTAGGTTTTTGATCTCACTTAAATCGGATTAGTTCTGGTTTGCGGTTTTCTAAACCTGCCATTAATTCTTCCAACTCAAATTGTTCGATTCAAAACACTTTTTAAAGCAGTTCAAGGCTAACTGCAGTCAAATTCATTACTTAGGATAAGAAATCTTCGTAAAAATACAGAATTATATTTTACTATTACGATTCACTCAATTTACCTAATCTTATGCCTGCAGAAAAATCTACTAATCAAGGTAATCGAAATCTCGAAGACCGTATCTTTATAATGTAACGGATCTTCGTAAAACTACAGAAATACAATTTTATTGCGATTCAATGCACTTCAAATTTAAATTTACTCTGCCAAACCGCGACATCCGTCCCATTTTTGCCCTATCAAACATTGCATTAGATAAATACATGTTTGACCCATTATCGTACCACAAACCATTGCATGAACCTTGAACAAAATTAGCATACCTTTTTTTTTACTTTAACTCCATACAGGAAACCTTCACGAAAAAACCTTTCCCTCAGGGCCTATGACTTCTTTTAGGATGCTGTGTTGAGGGTATTTTTAAGGAAAGGAAGGAAGCTTTTGGAAGGTAAAAGGTTTGGACATGGGTGACGGACGTATTCATTCATCCCTTCCACTGCGGTGCAAGGCATTGGATCGAGAGGGTCCAGCTGGAGAGGTCAAGGGGTCTCCCTCAATCGGCCTCTCCATATCCGGCCCATCACAAACGCATCCCCCGCCAATACCTAAACAAACCTCCCCCTATGGACCCGGACACCGCGGCTAATTCACCAAACGTAGCGAATCACTCAGGGTGATCTATGGCAGAGGTGTTTGAGGGAGGCAGTACTCATACCCGCCTCCCAAATTGTACGAAACCACCGATTCTTTTTCGTAAGGACGCACCCAGTAAAAGAGAATATTTTCTACTCGAGCAAAGGTACTTTTACTTCCGAATCAATGTATGGAAACTGCATCTTACCTTGAACTTATATTGAGGTCATTCTCTGTTCCGCGTATACGCGAGCTACGAGTTTACGGCAAACTGGTTTAAGTCTCGTCAATGCACCTATCCGCTGGTTACAAAGTTTATATACTGATTTACAGCTGCCGATATGTACCGATTAACTGCTACTACTCTTCTCGTTGATTCATATTCTTAGTCTTCTTCCATCGGAGGTTGGCTATCATCGAGGATATCTCCACCCTCTGAGTTTCTACCTAGAACTGCACTCCTATCAGACACCTAGGTTTCGAAGCAAATTTCTTTGGTAATACGTAGGATTCTATCAAAATTTCCCCCAAATTATTAATTGCTCGTACCTATTCTTATATTTGTCGCTCCTCGTGAGGTTACCGATGGGTATTGCAGTGTTGTTATTTTATCTCTAGTACAATTTCCCTTTAGTTACCCTTTTTGTCTAGGTTATTTTTAATCCACATTTCAAAGGCTTCTCTATCTTGCGTGTTAATGCTTGGTTTAATGGTTTAGTGTCCATGTTTTCATGTCATGCAGAAGACTCGTTGATCGCATTAATCATTAATATAATCACCCCTTCAAACTGTTAATTAAACTTAACTTATATTAGTAACTGTTCCTGCATCTGTTTAAATGCATATTCTATCGGATAACTGCATATATTTTGCAAATATTATTTACTTCGATTGATATATGGTCTTTAATGTAAACTTTCCTCAATAATATACTAATCAACAATTAATCTCGCGTAATACCGTTAAATCGTCGGTTTTTATCGTTTTTAATTATTATTTTATACTGTGGTTTGAAGTATAATCAATGCACATCATCAATAGCAGATAAACTCGTGTAAAGAAGTGGAATAAATATGATGAAACATCAATAATCTCCCGCTAACTCAATACTTAACTTCTGCGAATCACAGGAACCTGACCTGCTTTCTCGCAATTCTTCTCCATTGTATTCCGAGACCCATGAGATAATGTATTTAAAAATGATTGTATTGTTTCGTCATTTTCAAACCGCTATGAAATGTCTGTTTGACTGTGAACTTGATTTGTTCTTCAACAATAAAATTATCTTAGATACTTTAGATCAATGAATTTATTTACAATTCTTCTGAACTCAATAAAGGGGTATATGAAACTCAATGTAATCAATTCTTCTCCTTCCCCTCCCCAATACCTTCAGCCTCACAACATTCCCCAATTGGGAATGCCATAGTCTCACTGGCTCCAAACGGTTGGGAGCAGTTTGGGACTCTTGTGCGGTATTCGTATAAAAAAAAAACTTCTCTGAATTGGTTACTTATTTGCTTTCCTCAACTCCATTGTTTGAATCAACATTTCAGCACACCATACTTATTTGATCTCTTATTTGCAGCTCCACAATGGCGATGAACGGTTTGAACGGCCACCACGACGGCCCCACCAACGGCTCTGCCTCCACCGGGGACATCATCACCCAGAACCAGCAGCGAGGATGGTGGACCATCGGCTTGATCAACGCCCGCTACAAGTACCTCACTGCTGAAACCTTCGGCTTCAAGATCAACGCCAACGGCACCAGCCTGAAGAAGAAACAGATCTGGACCCTGGAACCGGCGTCCAATGCTGGCGACAGTGAGTACTATTTTTCAATTTTCTACATTCTGTCTTATTCGGCTTTGGTCCTGCCGTTGGGAGCTCCGTTATAAACATTTCTTTGTGACCCTCGTAGTTTGTAAGATGGTTATTTATAACTATAAGGAGCAAAAGACATACCACTGAAAGATCACCATCTTTCTCATGAACGTCGCATACGAGTATATGTAACAGAAAGATATTTAGCGACACTACCATGTCTACCGTATGCATTTTTAGAGTTATAGGCTAACGCCTAGTAGCGGTATCGATATGTTATCTCATTCGAAAATTTAGATTAAAATTCATTGGAAAATTGATTTTACATTCCATTAAAAAGCATTGGAACTTTAAAATAATCTATAAAAATCCTTGGAAATATTTCGGACATGAATTCGCATTGGAATGAATAATCAATTTCGAGTGCGATTAATCGTGTCCAATGATAATTCGTTGAGACATACAGACGCCTAAATAAATCAAATGTGTTTTTCGGAAACAAAAATGTTACCGTCCTCCTTTTTATTTGGTATTTACTATTATGTTTTTTCAATAAATAATTTAGAAACATCTTTCGATAATGTCAAATGTTTCAGAATCGTATTAAAAACGACCTATTTACAAATGCATCCGTTTTCTCAGTCAATTTCTAAATATGTTCATTCTGTGTTGCTTGCGCTATGTCCATTTCTCAACGCTTTTTGCAAGTTTTTTTGTTGCCATTTCCTGTTTCTAACCACATCCTGTGTTTCTTATTCTGTAATATTTTATTTCAAATGCTATTTGTCACCATCCAAACAACTTATCCCTAGATTTCAAGATAATTAAACCCACGCATGAACTTGTAAATAAATCTCTCAGTCATAAACCTCGTTTCGGGCCGTCTGCAATTACATGACTTGTAATTATTCTAACATGTCAACACTTAGGAGTATTATTCTTTCTGTGTTGTATAACATACAATGTAAGACAATTGAGTTGTCTACTTAATTATGCTATTGAATAGGGTCTTGCGTTATTCCGTATGTTTGCTACTGACATCTTCTACTCGTATTTTACCTGGTATTTGGCTCACTTTCTGTTCGGAATCGTCTCAATACATTTTGTTTATGATTGCTGACGTTCCAACTGCTCGGAGCCAGTTGGACTATGGCATCCTCAAAATCGGAAGTATGTTGTGAGGCTGACAGATTCGGGAAACGGAAGGAGATGTAAAAGAGGAAGGTTGTGAAGTACCCGGCTATTAAAATCTGGTCACCCAACACGGCTAAGGCCAATTCAATTTAAATATACGATTCTGAATGGTGGTATTTCACGAGGGCGATACTGAGAGCGTCCGCCATCTACAGAGTAAATAATACACATAGATGCCCGAATACGCAAGTGGAAGACACCAAAATTATAGATAACACATGTGGTAAAAAGTTACAATGTGTTTTAAAACAAATTCATCACAAATTTTCAAAACGGGCGTTATTTTTACTCTAGTTTGCATATCTGTTAAAACTTCTACGATTCCTAATATTTTCTGTCCTTCAATATGTTTTGCAATGTGTCGGAACGAATTTTCGACGTCGCAGAACACATTGCTGTGTCTGATGTCCAGTGTCTGTCGTCGTCACTTCTCATTAGCGTCACATGTGCAAGACGTCACAGCAGCAATTCCCACAATACTAAGATTTGCTATAAAAATTTCTCCCTCAAATGGTCATAAATTTTTCGTCGCATAACAGAATAAATTATCACACAACATTTAACTGACCTTTAATATGTAGCGTCGCGTTGGTTAACCGCGCTACTTGTTTATCTTGCAGGGGGTCTACCACGCTCTCTGAATCTCCAGTAGCTTATTTGATATATTATCATCACATGTGTGTATCCGATCTGCAGATCTGTATACCTCCCGCTGGAGCAATGCAAGATTTATTAAAGATTAAAGTGAGATGCCCAAAACAACAACTAATGTACGCAGATGGAAACAGACTGAATATATTATGTGCATTTTTACATAGATTTTTTTTATTATTTTTGATACGGAGATGGTCTTCATAGCTCACTAGACGATAAGCTCTTTGTGCTATCTCCCGTGTCTCCCAGTTCCTGAAGTTTCTAGGATTATTACTGGTTGTTTGGCGATGTCTCCTGGTTCCACAACTTGGCTCCCAAGGTGTCTGAGCTTTTTGTGCCATAGATTAATAGGTGTTTTATAATATCGAGACTGTCTGCATTACTCCCATGGAATCATGTCATAAGCCTAATAAGGAATTCCAGTACACTTTAAAAAAATCAATAATGACGTTAAGATACCAGTCTTTTTTTAAAGTTAAAAATAATTTTCAATTTTTCACAGTCCGCTAAAACCTTAGAGTAACAATATAACCTTAGAGTAAACGCAGGAATTCTATGGGCGGTCAGTTTTGAGGTTCAAATGGCAAAACGATGAGCTTTTCCGTACGTAATTTTATGTTCTCTTCATATTAAATCAAAACTAAAAAAGGTAATAAAATGATGTACCTATTTAGAAACTTTAATTCAAATAATAATAATATTCACAATAACATTGTCATAATTTCCGCATTGACAATTAATTTGCCCATGAATAAACCTTGTTTTTTCAATAAAAATGGTTTTTATATTGATGTATAACAACAATTACACAGCTTAAATTCAATCAAATTAAGTTTAATTTTACCAAAAACTTTCAAAAACCTTCAAAATACATATCAAAATCGACAATTAAAAATTTCCATACAAATCCAAAACCAGAACATGCGTTGGCGATTACCCGTGACGTCAGATGTCGCGAATTCAATGGTACTAACAGAACAGGATATTTTTATGAGACGGTTTTTTATTCACTTTTAAATAAATTTAACGTATTCAGAATCGGCGTTTGCTGATCTATATGAATACATATTTTTTACTGGAGTTACCTATTGTGCTATCTCCCATGTTTCATCTTATTCCTTTGACAGTAGCCCTAATGAATTTCACCAGGGTTGTCATAGAGTGTTTAGCGATATCTCCTGTTCTACAACATGGCTCCCAGGTATCTGAGGTTTCTTCCCAACAAGGTGAGACATTGGCGCCGTAGATAGAGGAAGCGGTATTTGTAGAGTCGATATTATCTCTTGAATAATTTGTTAGGTTTTATAACCGTTTTATTCGTTATTGTACGTTGTTATGTTCAATTACAACGCATTAGAAACCATATGAAAAATATCTGTAATTAAACCCTTTTCTGAGCTTATCTCTGGAAGCATAATATTCTTATAATCCTTTTATGCTGAAGCAGATAAATATGTACGTTCCGAACAGATATACCAAATATACAAATATACCTACTCGTGGATATTCGCAGGAGATGTTGTGTCAATAAGATCCGTTGACACTTTCGACGTCGATTACTGACATAATATTAAAATAGCTACAAAATTCATGACCGATTCCATTTTTTTAATGTGATACCGCACAAGAGTCGCAGCTGCTCCCAACCGTCTGGAGCCAGTAAGACTACGGCATCCCCAATTGAGGTTTGTTGTGAGGCTGAAGGTATTGAATAAGGGAATAAGATGGGAAAGAGGCAGATGGGGAAGTATCTGGCTATTCAGATCCGGTCACCAAACATGGCTAAAACCATTGCAAGCAACGTTTCGATCCTGAAAGGTGGTCTTTCACCAGAGCGATACTGACAGTATCTACCACTTTGGAACGTGCCGCAAATATACTACATATTATATTTATTTAATAAATGGTGAAAAAATAACACAAGTTAATCAAATAAAATTTACTTGCGCACGCCGGGATTTGAACCCTCGACCTCCGGATTCATAGCTAAAGATCGTAACCACTCAACCCCGGAGACCGTCCATGTTCTTCTCGAGTTATTTCTTATTCTAATGTTCTGCAAATTAAACAGAAATTATATTTGTATGATTTGTGAAAATAAAATTATAACACTTGTGTATAATTTTACGATAATCAACAATTTATTTGTTCCAAAACTTCAAATTTTGTGGCATCAAGACGAGTGCTTCGTATTTGTGCATGGAGAAAATTAGACAGTTCGTGATTGGTAAAAACCGCAAGCTGTAATTTAATGAGCAATTGCATCAGAGAGAACGCTGTGAAACCTCCCATAAACTGTCATCTCGCTCTTGGGAAATGTAGACAGTAATTCCGCCATTATGTTTTATCGGATACACAGTACACACTTCAATGGCTACAGAAAAGTATCTGAAGAAGAACTAGACGGTACAAAAAGAAATTAAAATTGAAGGCAAATGCCAATCACAGGGTTTTTCAAAATAGTGGACTCAATTACGTACCGCTATTTTTTCCTGAACTATACGTTATATGTGAATGAGCTACATAGCAATTGAAAAAGGAGGTCCGAAAGTTTCTAATTCCCTCGCTAGATCGCTCATAGTTACCGCTACAGTGCTCGCGCCGCCAAACACCCATTTCGCATCAGTTGTGATTACAATGGCTACTATGCAATACAAGGTCTTCTGTGTTCGTAAAACTGAGTTGTTTCGTCTCCATTTTAGTGATGAATTTCCAATTCGAAAGAGCATTTGTCGCTTGTATCACCAATTTGAGAAAACTGGATGTCTCTGTAAAGGAAAAAGCCCGGGCCGACCGCGAGTATCAGAGGAGAACGTGAAAAAATTGAGTCTTGAAAAGCTGCGCTATATACTCGGTAATTTGCATTGTTTTGTAGACACGACTCGGATACCAACTATACTACGCATCACCCTGTGAATCCCTCGAAATTATTATCGGCTCGGCGCTTTTCTGCATCACACGCCATACATGGCAGCTAAATGAATAACTGATAACGTGATCGGAAATAACAGTCCCGACTACTCCCAACCTTCTGGATCCAGTGGGATGTATTCCCCATTGAGGTTGTATCGTATTTTATTTTGTATTTTCCTGAAAATGTTTTATAAATATTATTTAAAGAGTTAATAACGACCTTATAATTAGTTTTTCGATATCTCTAAAAATGACGATGTTATGTGAATTTGGTTAAAACGACCGCTCAAAATACTCGTGACGTCACGTGATGCAATTATTTAGTACAATTCGAATGGCAGTGCCGCATGCTGCCGCGTCAGTCATTTTATGTACCCTCACGTCGCGCGCTTATCGGGCCGGTCGACGAGATTCTCCCAAAATATGTTCTCAGAATGATCTAATTAATCTGATACATTTGTTAATAACATGAAGGAGACAACCTCATTGGGGTATGTTGTGAGGTTGAAGGTACGGGAGAAGGGAAGGAGGCCCCGAATAATAAGAGGGAATTACCTGGCTATTCAGATCTAGTCACCAAACATGGCTAAAGCCTTTTCAAGTAAAGATTAGATCCTGAATGGTGGTCTATCGGATGGAAGTCCAAGCAAAAGATATATGTAAACATAAATTTCTTTAATATCATAATATTTATTTATTTTTGATGTTCTGCTAATACATATTGGTAATATAATTTTTTTTTCTCAATACGAATTGCCTAATTGCGATTGAGTGTTCTCATTAACTAGTGGCTTTTATTAGGAGTTACAGCTCAAATCAGCAATAAAATAATTTATTTCTTCGAATATGAAGTAAACATAGCCCATCTTGTAACCTGCCGATTCTAGTTGTTCCGTATTGGGAACCAAATAACGATCCCCATAATACCCGTTCTATCTCCCTCTCTCTCAATGTCAGACACGTGTTTTAGAAGGAGAGAACACCAGATCTCACGTTACATCATATTTTGATAGTAGACTTAAAAGGTACACGCTCGTAAATGCATTGCAATTATTGTAAAGCGATTCACAATAATAATTAGAAAAATAAAGTAAACGATGTGTATCGTTGCCAGCAAATTATTTTAGAAATATACTCGTATATATAAACTGATCATCGCATTCGGGTAATTGCGGAAACGTTTTATGATGTTAGACTTAGGGGCCATTTCACAATCATCTCAATAGCTCTATGTGTAGGATAGAAATATATTTGCGTTTCGCATACTCTTAATGGCACCATTGAGAGTAAGTGAAACGCAAATATACTTCTATCCTACACGTAGCGCTATTGAGATGATGGTGACATAGCCCCTTAGGGTGCTGGCAGACTACCGCAGGTTACCGGCCGGTGCTGATCTGTATGGCAATATACGCAGGGCGGCACACCTACACCGGCAGCGGCTCGGGACCTTTCCGACATCATAGTACAGATTTTACCAAAAATAACCCAAAATACGCAAAATTTCGGCATTCATGAAACTTTGGTCATACGTTCATATTGGCAGTAGAAATGTAAATCTAGCGGGATTTTTTGAAAAATTCACGTTTCACAACTAGGTCTAGTAAGGTATCGTTTACTATGGTTTCATTAGTGTTGAATCAAATGACACCACTCCCAAGTCGATAGAATCAATATTTGGTGAGATATGACAAGTTTTTTACTAACAGTAAAAGTTAAGATTCGTTTCTTTGTCTCAAATGGTATTATTATAACTGGTAAATATTCATTTAATCAAATTCCATAAATAAGATGTATCTAACCCTATGGGCTGAATATACAGTTTTGGCTAGTCTCGCAGACAATTTTCCCGTCGTATTTCGCGCTCTGTGCTTTCTCAGTTGTAGATCACACTTGAATTAATTAATTGAAGTGTTCGCATTGAATCAACATGGTAATAGGACACCTTAGACCCGACGCGTGTCATTAATAAGTACATAGTCAGTCTGCAATTAATGCGGCGGCCGAGTCTCGATACTGACAAGCCAACTGAACTTACTGAACACTGAACAGTTGAACACTCATGATGTGATTATGGACACGCTACCGTCTCATTATAACACAATGGGAGCGCTGAAAACGGGACGAGAAGTGTTGTGTGATGAGCGAGTATTTTACGCATCGGGTAACGGGAAAATACAGCGTGAAGTGTCAATACCCGATGGCTTCCTATTGACTGTAATGATACAAGTGGAGGCTTTTCTAAATTCCTTATTCAGTGCTCGGCAAATGTTTTTATTGATCTAGAAGTAATTACCAAGCATACCCTCTTGAAAATATTCTTATCTTCCCGAAATCAAGCACCTTTTTTTAAATTAGGTCCAAACAGGAGACCCTGAGGTATACCAAAGGGCCTATAATTATCATCATTGGGGGTATGTAGTTCGAAGAGTATTTTTTAAGAAGAGGAACAACTAAAGCAGATATCATATTGTAAGAGTAAGGAAACACAAAAATTCACATTCCACAGCCTTTAAGTAAAAAAAAAATCATGGCAATTGTCAACCGTGCAATTCTCTGTGCGCCAGTGTTGAAATGTGGTTGAAATAAAAACTGCTAGAGTATAATAATATATGTTCCATAGATTGCAATGACTATGTTCTTATTTGTTTTATACAAACCCGTTTCAAATTAACATAGCATATGCCCCTAATTAATGCAATTGAGCGATTTCAACAATTACTTTTCTGTTAGCATTTCTCTGCAGACTAAATATGGTATCTCCCTTCAACAAATTTAAATCATTCTCCCATAAAAAAATATGTTTCCTTCATTCTTTTTCCTACACTATGTTCTTATTCTCCACACACTTAATTGTGCAATTTGCAAGGTATTTGCATTAAATCTCCGAGGTTTATATTCCTAAAACAACATTTCATCATCGTCAGCTGGTTGTTGAGATGAGACGAGACGCTAATTGGTGCGAACGTCACTTTGATTGATAAATAAGCTGCCTTCTCGGAACCCGTAGAACGCCAGTCCATTGTAATGGAATCAATTTGCGACTATTATTAAATAATTATATTCCTAGGTACGTTACTAACAATACAAAGCATTTCGCGTTTTTTACGTCTTGACAGGATAGAATGTATTATTCACAAACGATGTAGATAGTGCTATCATAAACCTAGTTTCCAGGAATTAAGGTTTCCGGACATCTGTATTTACATTTCTCCGTACTTCCAAAATTCGCTTTCCAGCAATGTAATTCAGTGTTTAACCCCGAAACAATTTGTGTTAGGTACAGTTCACAAAAACACGTTGCCATGGATACTTGCATATTATTTGAATGATCTACTTTCAAATCTATAGATTTTTTTTTTGTTATCCTTTAAAAGAAAAAAAGTTTTTTAGAATTAAATAATACGTTAGATGTTTAGCAAGTAAAGATTTTTCAGAAATTGCCAAACATAACTTAATTAATACTAACCATACTTTTAATATTGACGGCCTCCATGGTCGAGGGGTAAGGCTCTCGACTACGAATCCGAAGGTCGCGGGGTAAAATCCCGGCGTGCGCAAGTAAATTTTATTTAATTAATTTGTGCTGTTTTACAATTAATTCATTTAAAAATAATATATAGTATATTTACGCACGTTGCAGAGTGGGAGATACTCTCAGTATCGCCCTGGTGAATGACCACCATTCAGAATTGAAACGTTACTTGAAATGGCTTTTAGCCGTGTTTGGTAACCGTATCTGAATAGCCAGGTATTTCCCCCATCTTCATCTTCCTCTTCTCCTTCCCCTCCCCAATACCTTCAACCTCACAACATTCCCCAATTGGGGATGCCATAGTCTCACCGGCTCCAGACGGTTGGGAGCAGTTGGAACTCTTGTGCGGTATTCATATAAAAAAAAAATAGAAATACAAGAGTGCAAGTAATACATAAACCTAGAATAGGTTTGCGCCTTAATAATTCCAACATTTTAAATAAACACGTAGATTTAACCCAAAGTTCGATTTTAAAGATGTTCTCTTTCTTCCCATGTAACCCCCTCCCTCTCTGATGCTTTGTCCTACTCTGATAGTGCTGTCTCTTTCCCCCTTTTACTTTATTTATCCTAATATATCTCTGTATTTTAAATTATTTTATAAGATGACGCTCCTGAGGAAGGTTAAGATTAACCGAAACCGATCGACATATACGAGTATATAAATCGATTAAAGTGGTTTTAAACAAAGAACTTTTTTTCATTTAAACTTTTATTGTAATTTCAGGTTTTAATGGTTGTAAAAGGATTTTGTTACTACGATACGCAGTGCAAGTTGTTTTTGTTGGAAACCCGTTGATACAGATTTTAAAAAAATTAATGTAATATATATACAAGTGTTTGTTGGTGACAACAATGTACATAGCATATAATTGTTACGGAATTATGTATATTACCACGATGTTCAGACTGATACAATTAAAAATGAACCCAATTACAAACTCTCAAAGCGGAAATCGGTCCTTAATTTGTCTTTGAGTTTTGCACTTTATATGATCAGCTTAGGTCTTAAACTTTAGGGCGTTGTAATGTCCATATCAGAAATCCTTTGTTGCATTCCGCTATTGCAATCTTGGCCGTAAAATCATTTACATAGCATCAGTGTCTATTATTTCATTGTTCACCACTAAAATATGGCCCTGAAAATCACTATGTAGTCTGCTGACGCAAGAAATACTACCTGTAAATTCTATACGAGCAGTTAGGAAAATGTCTAAGGTTTCCAGTGACAAAAAATCCTCAACCTGTAATCTTGAGTTTGAAAAACAGTAAAAACAGTAAGGCTAATAATTATTGTTTATAAAAATAATTGTTACCCTTTGCGCTATGCACAAAAATCTTGTCTTAAAAACTTTAGTTTATCAATTAATAAATATAATGAAAACAGTAATTATTGAATGAAACACTAGTATATATTGATTAACTTGGCGGGTTTGCGATAAGCCGACGTAGCTCAACGGTAGAGCATCTAACCGGCAATCAGAAGGTTGCAGGTTCGAGTCCTGTCGGCGACATTTATCTTTTCTCGGAAGGTTTTTTTCAATTTGGATGAGTGTTTCAGGCTAATAATTATTGTTTATGAAAATAATTGTTAACAGTAAAAACGTTTAACCCAAAATTTCAGTACGTATTTCATATAAAACTTAAAAGAAGACTAAGCTTTTCTCTCTTATTGAATGAACTTATTTTGCATATTTTACTAAGTAATCTTTTCTGTATTTTTAATTTTTTTTCTTTCTCTTATTTTACGTATCTATATTATTTATTTGGTTGTATTATTATCACTTATGGAATGCATTGTATTGCACTACCCCTGCATACCTTCTGGAATAAAGAACTATTATTATTATTAAATAAATTAATTAAAAATTGCTTTATGTTCACCACTTTATTATTATACACATATCAACATGTTTCGAAAGCGATGCTTTCTTTATCAGGAATACGATGTGTGTTCAAAAGAAAAGGTGAATTTTGTATTTTCGCGGGCTGTGTACGAGTACATTCGATTATCGTTTTTTGTTATGTTGGTACACATATGTTTATCATACGTTAGTATTATCAGCCATTTTGGATCAGTGGTTTGTTTTTGACAACTGGAAAGGTTAGTCACGTTTTTGGGTGTTCTTCGATTTTTATTTAGGTTCGTTTTCTGAGGCATCATCAGTCCGATTGAAGTGAAATTTTAGATTTGCTTTATTTTCGAATGTACACATCCCGCGAAAATTCAAAATTCACCTTTTCTTTTGAACACACCTCGTATATAGAATATTAAAAAATAGTAATGTCAAGTAAAAACAAATGATAAACATAAACAAAAATTGATTAAAGTAGGTAATTAATTAATGAAAAGTGTTATTAAAAAAATATTATAAAACATTGAATAACAAATTTATATTAAAAATTAAAAAGAAATTATTTTTATTATTAATATTAATATGAAAATAAATTCAAGAGAGGGCTAATTAAAAAAAATATGTATATTGATTATTAATTTAATTTAATTCACCATTAACGCTTTTTCTAATTTCTAAAATTTATTATTATTATTAAGAACGTTTTTTCACTGAAATCCGTACAAATTTTCCCAACTACCAGTAATAGAATTTACAGATAACTCATTTTTTTTTTTTTTTTTTTTATATATTTACAAGAAAGTGTGTTTTTTTAGTGCTGACCTTTAAGGATATTATGAACACACACGCTTACTAGGAAAATTCAGAGTATTATATTAAATGGGTATTCGGGCTAAAATAATTTATTTGTATAGATATGACATCGTCATGAAGATGCATAAAATAGCTATGTTTAATGCATGATAATTTTTCTTGTTAGGAATTATTAAATCCTTGACCATCGTTTACAAATTATTATCTCTTCACATCCATAATACAGGTGACAGCATAAAATCTGATTGCTTGATATGGAGAAGCAAAAACTTTCGAACGGTGAACTCTGGTGTCATGAACTACTTTTGGTACCCATTTAATGAGAGCTTTGAAATATACGATTGTTGTCGATAGCCCGGTTTGCAGGAAGCTCCGCTAACAGGCGGACGGACCGAGTTCGAACTTGCTCCATCCATTTGTAAGACGGGTTATGTTTAATGTAACCTTAAATTTTAAAAAGGAGAAATAAGAAAAATTTGGATGCAGTCGTTTACTAACTAGATATTAGAAAAGGATTATAATATGATTTCTCAATAACCTTAGGTTTAAATAAAAGAGTTATTAATATTTTGCATATGTTTCTAATTAAGTACATTCTGCTGTCACAGGGGCTGGGAACCAACAAGCCTAATGCGTAAAATAATAATTCCCCCGCGAAATTCACACAGTCTATAAAAGTTCAAGTTCACATAGTAAAACAATAATTTATAAATGTAAAAACATATGCCAGCTATTCCCATCTGCTGTAATAATAAATTTAATGATATATACATCAACTTGTCTACTGCATTTGATAGGTAGTAATAACAATATTTCCATACGAGTAATTATTTTTCTTGTGTCCATTAATATCAATCAAAATACCAAAATATTGACAGTAGATACTTGGAACTCGTTTGCAGTTATATTTGCCACTTTTTGCAATTGTTGGACGAACACTGGCATCTTCACCACATGTTATTTATAATTTTGTTTTGTTGGACTGTCAAAACTGTAGAAGAGTAACATCAAGGAATTCTACGGTTGATTCTCAAGATTGTAGGTTGATGTCTATCAATATTACAAATATTGCTACTGGTACTCATAGACACACAAAATAAAAAATAGTCTCACAACAGTAAAAACTGATCTGTCTATGATCTTCATTCTTTGTAAGGTATTTGGGGTACCTACTTTCTTCTAAGATTTTATTTGTCATACTGTTTAAATGTGCCCATTTTAAAATGTCTACACGGAAGTACGAAAGGCAATTGCTTTTACAGATGTGTTATGGGGGGAAAAATAATTTTATGTTTGGAAGAACGTGAATGGTAAGAACATTTATTTCAGTAAAGGCGGAGTTCGCTTCAGCAAATGAATCATTTTGATAAATAGGGAATAATGAAGTCTGTCTTTGGAAATTCCTTGAAAATTACTTAACACGTGTTAAATTGCCCTAAAAACAAGATTTGGGGGATAAACTCTCAAATATGTGGGGGCACAGTTCTAAGGTGAACCAACTCCATCAAAGTTAATTTTGAGATAATTAGACCTAAAGATTTTTCTTTTAACGCAAATATTCATAGAACGTTAACATATAATACCTAAAATGGTGAAATATTTGTTACTTCGATAGTTTTTGGGGTTAGAAACTAGATTTTACCAATAATAAAAAAAAACGCAACTTTGGAGTTGGACCAGTTTAGAATTGCACCCCTAATGTGTAGAAAAGACGATTCAATTTAACAAAATCGTTCCAAGAAATTAAAATAATTAGAATTTAAGTACTTACTCGTACTCCTACCGAGTGCTTAATTTATATTCCTCGTTTATGGCTGTTGAATCAAATATTAATTAATAATTCGTGTTTCCAGGTGTGATCTACCTACGCTCCCACCTCGACAAGTACCTGGCCGTGGACTCCTTCGGAAACGTCACCTGCGAGAGTGAAGATAAGGACCCTGGAAGCAAATTCCAGATCAGGTATGGGCTCGACTATAATCTTCCAATAACCGTTGGTTAACATAACTTTCCAAATATGCTTCTCTGTATAATCTGAACTTTTAATTACAACAATTTCCTGCTTTCATTTGTCAAAAGCTACACGCTATTGAAAAATTACGCGTCGTTCTTATCATGGTCAGGTGGGGTTATTTGGAAGGGCACACAAATAGGTGCCCTACCCAAACTTTTTGCTTATTACTTTTTTCTCCAATTTTATTCTAAAATTGTGCCAAGATTTTCACGGCAAAACATTGCGTGTTGGCCGTGATCCGTGATATATGATTGACAATTTAAATTCTGCCTTCCGTTGGCTGTTGATATTACTTGATACTTGGCCGGTGGGGCACACCTCAAATGTGCCCGGAATTTAAGTCATTTACACTTGCGCCCTCGATTTCGCAATAATGTTCCTCTATACTCTATTTATTTTACAAAAACAGTTATAAACACCAATACAATGCAAAAGCGATAGAAAATTACAAAAAATATAGTTAGTACGAATGTTTAAAAAAATGTCATCGGTTTAGGACATTTTTTGTCCTTCTATTGATCAGAAACTCAGAAATCGAACTAAATTTGTGTTAGTGCATTGCAATTCTCACCTCTTTATTGGTGGCAATTTTTCCGCATTAAAATGTAAAAATCGGTGCTGCTTTTTTCACAAACAAACGGTGTTCGTTTTAAATTTTACCCCACATAAATAAAACTTGCGGACACCCCCGATATTGGGCACTATCCAAAGCGTTACCTGAAAGAAATTCAACATTCAATTTCCATTACTTTCATTCACATAGCAGATAGATTAATGTCTGATAAAAAAATATTTTTTAAAAACCTCCCATCCCGCAAGAATGGCCATAACTCACTTCATTACATACCTTCCCTTTTCAAATAAACCTTTTTATTTCCTGAAAAAAACAACCCTAACTAAATCTAAACTCTCCACTCCAATTAGAATTCCTCCGAAATGAGGCATGCGCTTATTAGCTCAGTAAAACTCCATTTTCTCAAGGGCTTGCTGCATGGGTATAGGTAGGGCTCGCTCCTTAAATTACATCCATTCGGGAGCGCGGCGTTCCCCAGGGTCCCAGTCAAGTACCTTGCCCTTGAACTCTCATACTCCGAACTGTAAAACTTCCCCCTTCGCTCCCCCGACCCTCCTTCTATGTATTTTTTCTAACCCCCTTTATGTGAGGGTTGAGAGCAGGAATTAGATTTCTAAGAAAACATCTTTAGAATGAGCTGTTTAAATATTCCAACTCAGTTATTTGTTTGTCGTTTCAATATAAATATTCTTCCAATATTTGCATCACCTTTTTTCTACCATTATGAAGCAGACAATCCATTTGTATATCTCACTAAAAAAACTCTGGAACGTCAGAACGCTTTGGCGCCATGGAATTTGTGCAGATTTTACGAGGGTAAACGCAAATGTTTTCAGCTGGCAATGTCCTTTCCATCCTGAGCAATGGAGCTTTAAATCCACTTATCTGTCGAATAATGAATAAGTCATTCGTTTTTTTTAACCAGGTATTGAGCTAGTATAGCTTACGAATCTAATACCATAAATGACCTTCCTTGTCTTTAAAAACCATTTGGTCAAGAGTTTTCTTTAGCCAGGTATCTTGTAACATACGAAATCGATGTTATTCTGCCACAGCCAACCAAATCGTACGTCTAATTTGATGAAAAACCAATATTGCGGACTACAAAAGATCCCCATTAAAATCCCCCTCTCTCTCTTCGGTAACATATAATTCAATTTATTTGCTGAGTTGTGGTGAAACCATGTGTGCAAAGAAACTTGTACAATTATAAACGATGCAGCCAAGAATTTCTTTATCTCCAATAATCCAGACATTACTGATTATGCTGACAGACTATTAATGGCCATTAATGTTGCTACAGTTTTGTTATTCATATTCTAATTATAATCTGTAAAGCCGCCTGATAAATAGGTAAATAGTATCAAGGAGTACTAATCTAGATCAGTATCTTATGGTAATGCCTACAAGAATAATTACACGATCCAATGTGTAACTAATGGAGATATCGGGTCTGGTTTGTTGTGGGAAAACAATTTGAATATAAAATAGTAGTACCTAAACATTTGCACATAATAAAAACTATCAAAAAGAAACAAGAAACACTTGCCATGACCTAATTGTTTTTCTGTTTGAACAAAATCTATTTATTATGTATATGTTCTAATGCTTAAAGAACCAATGTCGATAAAGAAAGGAATTTAAGTACCAATGTCAACATCGACTGTTTTAAAATTATTACTAGATTGCATTATTGGCATTATCGTCTTTAAAATCGCATTAAGTTCAGCTAGGTTTTTTATTCTTTTTGGTAATACCTAAAAATTCATACTTTTTAAACAGCTTTGGTCGTCTGATACCTAATTGTTTTTATGCTGGAATATATTCTACTTTGATATTTTAAGCGCTAAACTATCAATTTAAACCGGTAAATTACAATTGAAAGAGGAAGAAAGAATTCATTTATAAAACTTGAAAGAACATACCTTAAATAAGTAGTGACACAATATAGACCAATATTAACCTCTTTCATACAGAAAGAGTGGAATGCACATTTTTTTATGTCCAATTCCTATTAAATACAGATTCAGTTTATTTGTCATCTTGTAGGTATTCTTTATGCGCTTTACCAAATTACCTTTAACATATTGCGTCCCTGCCACAGTTTATTTTTGATCATTCTACTAACCCTACTCATGTCATAAATTAAATCCGTAACGTTTGAAGCCTTGTCAGCTGGTTTTACTAAGAGCAGACAAAACCCAACAGCACATTTTTGCCTAAAATTGTGCTACATTATTCACAGCAGCGTATGTTTTTGATCCTCCGCATGCAGACAAATAAATGACGTCTGAAATATCGCAGTTCGTTTCAAGGTTACGCCCAATCCCCCATCTCCCCAATCTGCCCATACACTATGACTATACATAGTGTTCTCCCCTCTAGTCTGGTTGCCCCCGACGTTTTTACCCTCCGCCTCCTCCTGCACTTGCTCGCAAATTACCCAGGCCCGCTCGCACCCCGTTTCCTTTAATATTAGTACTCTTTCATATATCGAACGTTTGCTTTATCGTAACTTTTTTCAACGTATTGTGAGAGCTTTTATAGTGTTAAAATGATTTTAAATTTTTTTGTGTGAATGTGCACAGTTTTTATACTATCTTCTTTGCGACTGTTTTTTTAATGTTTATGCCAAAGGGAATTATTTCGTCCACAGTTATTATGACAAATTTCGGTGAGTTATTAGGAAAGTTAAAACATTTTATTTCGTTCCTTGGCTCTATGCCCAGAATTCACTGGTTTAAAACCCGACATGGACTTACAAAAAGATAACACTTTCACAAAAATTATTTTAATATTAATCAATAGCAGTACATTTTCCATCTTGTTTCACAGTGGAAGAAACTTCAAATATCGTTCGGGTGAAGGACGAATTCGAAGAATCAATAGTTTGCTTAATTTGATTTAGGCTATGTTCCTACCCACTTTCTTAAGCCTCACAATATTCCCGATATTGAGGATGACATAGTTTCATTGGCTCCATACATTTTTTGTAATTTTTTATTTACCTTACTCGGTAAGTCATACTTATACGTAATTTTGTATCCATCTCCGAGATAACCTATCATTTTTCATTCAAGTGGTATAGAATCGTGCAATTATTGTCACAGATACTTAAAATAACATTTAGAGAATCGTCGCAAAGAACTGACAGACTATAATACTATGTAACACCTTTTCCAATTCCGGTTCTGCTTTTAATGTCGCATTTAGGGGGCCAGTCGTGCCCTCCCCCGCTAACGAATTTCACCATACAGTCCCCCAGGGAAACCTTCGGGTCTGGCGGAGGGAACGCACCTTTACAAAGGAACCGGGGGTGTTACTGTAGACCTGCCGGCAACCTTAACTCGGCCTTTACCCCTGTTTGCTCCTTTTCATTCGGGGTCGCCGTGTTGTCCTTGATGCAGTAATCAAACACAGCGCTTCATTAAGAACACCAAATATCAAGAGAGAAAAAAAACTTGTTTAAATACTTTTTGTCTTCCAACCCTTTAATAGGGAGCCAAGAGAGTATAGATCTGTGTGCAACCTGAATTCGGAGTTTACTCTTCTTTTCATCTGGAGTCGCTCAGTGTTGTCCTTGACGTAACAATGAAACAGCACTTTCATTAAAACCACCAAGTCTCAAAATGGTAAAGGTTTTTTGTACTTATCTAGTATTTTTACGTCTACCAAACCAGGTGTTAGATTGCAACGCTGTACAACAGCTGATTGGAGTTTATATTCAATGGCAGGCTGTTTTTAATGTAGGGCGGATGAACATATGAAACAAGAGTGAATGGAAGAAATATCGGGACACCCCAGGAAGACATGGCACGGTTGAGATAATTAATTCAGGGATCGCTTCAGGAATGAAGCAAGGAGAATGTGCCAACACAACATTGTGTGATGGTCCATCTGAAATTCTAATCCTTGTCTTCCAACTCTTCGATTTTCAACAACGACAAAAAACACAATTTTCAACATTTATTCGAGTTCATTGGCATACTCCTATTTACACCACCTATTTTATAGACATTTCGCTGATAGCTCTGCTATTACCTCTCCTCTTTCTCAACTCTCAGCGGGACCATGCGCCTATCCTGATTCCTGATTTGTTGTATTACTTTTCCCGTGCAGCTTAAATTTCAAGTATTTCCCTATTCACACATGACGTACCAACCCTCCTGTATTCAGCCCCTAATTTTAAATTTGAAAGCATTTTCTCGTATTTTCTCTTATTACCTGCCAACAAGGCAAATACTGGCTTATTTCGGGTGAAAACTCCCAAGCCAATGCAATTTTCAATTTCCCACTATCCGCCTTACGAAAATATTTTGTGTGGGATAAAATAATTCCGTTCTTCACCCCTTTTATTTTTACACCGGAAAGATAGGTGAATTCGTCGTATTTTTATGCTTCAAATTTAAATAAGAAAACATAGGTAACTAAATTTTGCAATGTTTATTTTTTAATGATCTCTTTTGGTAGATGTGTTCGTAGGGACCATCAAGTTAAGGTAGCATTTTGATGGGAATTCGTTCGCAAGAAGGTAAAATGTTCGGCGACGAGTATTTTTGGCTTGGGAGTGAACATTTCAAACCGATGCCTTTTTTCCCTTTAGGCGCATAGGCATTTAAACTAGTTAGTTGCCAGCTTTACACTATTTACAAAAAGTTTGCATTTGTATAATTGTATTTTTAAGCAAATGATCATTTGATGGGAAGAAAACTCATGTTTTTGCTTTTAAAACAGTAATTTTGAATTTTAAACACGCACAGTCCGAAGCTAGCTTGGTCCTCTGGAGTTTTTAGAAACCCACTGATAAAAAGAGCTTTATAAAATTTGTGGGCACTATAGAGTAATGTTTAATTTCATATATAATCAATATGGCGAGTATAGCAACGTGGTAAAATACTAGTTATTCAAAAGAAATATTTTTTTGCAATTTTACAATCGTAATCATCAAAATCACATTCGGATCGATATTTGAAAATTGGAAGCATCAGTAAAGAAATTCGATATGTCTATCTTTATGCATCCTTTGTTTTTTATTGAAGTTTTCTGAGGGAAAGATTCCAACACGTTTCCTACCTGAAGCTTTGAACTATCTATCCTGTTTTCTATCCCTACACCTGACACCGGTCAACCTGCCCCATGGTCCAGTGGATACATCAATACACCCCTACCCGATACCTCTCCAAGTGTACGCGCTCCTGTTATATCCGCTTCCAACAGTGCCAACCCTCCTAAAACGGGGGCTACCTACGTCTATTTTGTATTTCCGTGTTCCAGAATTTCAGAGGAGAGTCCCACCAAACACGTTCCGTATTCCCCTACCTACCGCCGATAGCTCCGTTATAACCTCTCCCTCTTCGTCATGAATGACGCATGTAATAGAAAGGGAGAGTTACAATGGGGGTCCCAGCGGCTTTACCTATCTTTTGTGGGGTTTGATTTTTTTTCTTCATCACAGGGTACCTGCGCGCGTGCGCGTTAACATTGATATTTTATTGATGTATTCTCGTATTTATGATCAGAGCTTCGATTATAAATGAATTATGAGCCATCGTGAATAATTTAAAGTCTCTTATTAAGCCAAGTGGTGTTATCTCTTGATTTTTGTTATCAGTGCAAACCGGTGGGTGGACTTCTTAAATTGTTTTATTTTGATTCAACATAATAGTTGTAACGGTCCAGAGCCATTAGGGCTATGGCATTCCCAATTTGGGGATAGTTGGAAGGATAAAGAATATTAGGGAGGGAAAGGAATGGTTGGAAAGTATCTAACTATTTAGGTCCAGTCACTTCTGCTATTTTAAGCAAAATATCCATTCTCTCAAATGGTGCTCTCTCGCCAGGATAATATTGAGATTATCTTTTCTCTGGAAGGACATGTAAATATGTGTACTGTGTTACGTTATTTTAAAATCTTTAATCCTTAAATCAGTCCACCCTTGAATCAAATTCAATTTCGAGTCTTTTCGTAGATCTCATGATCATTTCTTCACTTTTTCTTGTCATCACAAACGTCTTCTACTTACGACGTTGCAAAATACTGAATTGTGTACATCTCTTTTCCCCCATTCAAAATCCCATCATCTTTAAGACTTTTAAAATAAGTATTTTAAAGTAAGGCGATTAAAATGTCCTTTGCTTAGAATCTGCCCCCTCAACGTGTTACTAGTAATCTTTGTTAGAGAATTTACATTGTGTAACCCTCCCAGCTTTACATTTACCCTCTACTCTAACGGCCCTCCACACATTACTATTGTGTCAACTCGGATCGCCCTAGACGACACGAGAGATTAAGGCATATGTTTCGACATTTCAAGAATTGGCAAGTCTTAAAATTAAAATTACCGATTAGTCAAAAGAGAAAACAATTCTAAACGGTTAATTTTTTTTTTACATGAAACGTTTTCACTTTTTCTACTTGTTGGTGTGGTCGGTTTGGAATGTTCGGACTTACGAAAGGGGTAACTTTATTCGGATTAACTTTGGCCACGGGCGGGCGAGTGTTTTGCATATCCAATTTCGCCAGACACCTAGACTGCCGCTACTGCTACCGACTGCAGAAAATATATGAATATTGCAAATAGGGGGTTAGTTGATAAATTATTATTAACCCCCCAGATAGAAGTGTCCACTCCGACGTTCCCCTCCCCAAGTACTTACCAACAGACTGTGACTGTTAAGTTATTTGTGGCCGAACCTTTTTGGTATTTTTATCTCTATTTTTATGGCTAGCAACTGCCAAAATTATTTGAGTTTATCTCTTGAGGTTTTTGTTTCTATGACTTTTGCATTGTGGCCTTAGTAGAATTCCCCTTCGGACTATCATCTTATTTTGTCTAGAAGTTTGTCTTCTTATTTTCTATTTTCTATTTCGTTATATAGCTATTATTTCTTCCATCATTTATTTAAAGGGTGAGTTTTATTGTTGGTGAACTTTTTATTTTTAACTTTATTTTGGACAATCATTTTAAATTGCCTTCTTCCTTTCTTTTTTAAACCATTATATTGGTTTATCAAATAATAGGCAATAAAATCTGCATACTGATCTTCAAAGCATTGCAGGGAATGTCGCCAGCCTATATATTTGAACTATGTATCCGACAAGACTTAGCGATAGATGGCTTACTCTGAGGTCAGCAGATCTAGATGCTACTAATCGTCCAATTGAACTTTCAAGGTCAAATCGAGCCGTCTACTACGATCGCTCTTTTCGTGTAAATGGCCCGCTCATTTGGAATAAACTTCCCCCAGCTCTCACTAACATCCAAAAATGGACTGAATTTAAACGGGCTTTAAAAACGTTATTTAAAAAATCCTACGTCGATAAATTTTAACTTCTCTTCAATTTATTGTAAAAAGCCATTTTCTCAAGCCACCGGTAGGTGTCGGTTTCCTCCTTATTTTACTTTTTTTTATTTAAACTTAGTTATCGCTGAACATAACCTGACTTAAAATGTTGCGATTTTTGTAATGTTATTGTGAATGTGTTATTTTTGTATCGCTTTGTTATATACTGTATAATATTGTGTAATTTGATTAGAAGAATATGTAACTAAGGAGTACTGTACTGCCGTCGTAAGTAAAAACACAGTATCTTCCCTGAGAATCCTAAAGAAGATACTGTGTTTTTACTTACCACAGCAGTGTAGGAGTAATGTTAAGACTAAGTAAGAATGTATATAATATGTTAACCCAGGAGTGTGTCGGGTGCCAGCCGACATCTCTATTCGCACGATAAGACGTGCGCGCGCGGTATATTTTCGCTCGGAAAACTTGACACGTGACGTATTTTCTTGTGATTATTTGATAAAAAACATTTAAATTCACGTCTTAATAAGATTTTGACTGTTTTCCGTTTTTGTTTTACTTTAAAATAACCTTTTTGTAACTGCCTATCAATAAATTAATATTTTGACATTATATAAATTAAAGTTGGCTGACAAAAAATATTGAAAAATAATGGAGTTGTAAGGGTTAAGAATGTACGAGAATAAATAGAATATGTTTACGAATAGAATATGAAAGGAGCACTATAGGAATACCACTGAATTGAATTATTTGATAATTATTTTTAAGTTCAAGTTTAAGTGAAGCGCATTCGAAGTGAAATAACACAAACCTGCGCTATATAAATGCTATGTTATTATTATTATTAAAAATCTTTCTTATTTGCAATGAATTTCATTGAAGCGTAAAAACAATGAGAAAAGTGTGCATTTCGTTTCGTTCCAAAAACTACACAAAATTCATTGATTTATTATTGACACCACAAATTGCCGTTACAATCGATTGTCACCTTAATTTGGGCTGCAAAGAAAGCGTTGATACAAAGCTTGATTAAATTAAATAATTATTTCATTGGTTTTTAGAACCAAGAGGTTATATTATAATCAATTCATGACAAAGGAAAGGTATCGTAAGGATAACAATTCACGCATCGGTGCGCAAATGCGTCCACAGCCCGCAACACTGTAAATAACTAAAAGTGTAAAAAAAATGTTAACATCTTTTTAAAATCTTCTTACGCTTTTAGGGTCATTTTATAAATATTTTCCAGTCCTAAAATTATAAATATTTCAATAAATACCAACTCTTTTTGAGCCACCAATCTTCTAATAAAGTAACATCAATAGAAAAGGAGGATAATATACCAACTGTAAAACTATCGTCTCTATACTTAAATTTTCTAATAAAACTGTGTTCATCTGAAGCGACCTGCCAGGTAAGTATGTTTTTATGTATCTGTTTGTACATAATTAGATAAAGAATAGGAAGTAATATTTGTACAGCGCCCTTGAGGTGATTTTTCACAAAAACAAATAATCCAATTATTATTATTATTAGTATCAGACAGATATGCCCTGATAATCGTATCTATTTATGATTTGATTTACATGCAATAAATTGTAAAATTATGATCATAAGATCAATCAATTATAAACCGATGATTACGACCTGCACTTTATATTGTCTACCGCGTGACGTTTTAACGCGTTTGCTTGTTAGATTTTAAATTTACTACCAATTTATTTCTGCATAATAAGGAATTCCGATGAACAGTCTTACGACTTGAAAACTTTAATATATGGATCAACAAACGTCGAACGTTCTTAAATATGAATGTTATTGTACAGTCAAACTTGGTTATAACGAGCACCAGGGGACCGATTAAATCTGCTCCTTATAGCAGTTACTTGTAATATCGAAAACATGTTTTAAAAATCGTATGTACCTACCTACCCCTACCCCTACCCCTACTCTCAATATATTCACCAGTGTATAATATGTTCTCAAAATACGATTATTAGATCGAATGAATGAAGGAAGGAGTGTAAGAAAAATACATGACGCGAATGTGAATGGAAGAAGAAGCCGGGGACGTGGCAGATATGGAGACATGGCACGATTAAGTGAATCAAATACTTAAGTCGGGCCATGTCAGAAGTCGGAATAATAGAAGAGAATGTATGAATGTGAACGAAGCAAGAAGTGTATGCTGAGATCAATTTGTTTGGGGTTCCATCCTTTCTGCCTACCCCTGCGGAGAAACGGCGTGTTGGTTAGTTAGTTAATTAGTTAAAGAAATATTCACATTTATTGATAAAATTTATAATCAATGATTGTTTTAAAGATTTCGCTTCCATACTTCTCAATTTACCCTTCGGGATAAGCTTATTGATAAATAAAAATCGATCTTAAATTGATTAACTAACCAACAACTAAACACTCCGCTCTGACGTCATAGATACCGCCCGGGATGATATCTCGGTCGAGATTGACAACTATATGACGTCATGTAATGCAAAATCCTTTGGCATCACGTGACACTTCGAATTAAACCGTTTTGACAATTTTAATGAATTCTGATTAAGTAGGTATAAATATTTATTTTACTATGAAAATATTATTTTTATTGTTTTATAAAACACCGTTCTTGGTTTTATCAAGACAGCTGTTAATTCTGCAGTGTTCCGTGTAAATATCGTGACTCATGATCGAATTGGATATTCCGTCTTTTTTTACATTACAAATACCTTTTTTTGTTGGTTTTGAAGCACCCAGGCGTAAAATGGCAGGTGATGATTGTGCACTGAAATGGTATCTAATATCGTACTTCTGTTATATTTGCTATCGGCGTGTGGTGTTGCTATGAAATGTGATCAGTGGCGTAGTAACCACCCGGTTATCTTTGGCAGGTGCCTAAGGGAGTGCTCAAATGGACATGAAAAAAAATTAAAATATCCTGGTTTTGAGAATGGCGTTAATGCGTAGAATTGTTCAACTTTTGCGGACAACTTTCCTGCTGCCAACCATAACGATACTTGTACTTTTCTCTGAGGAATTGTGTTTTCTACGTTATGATTATAAAAATTACAACGGATACTGTTTTTTTTAATACACGCGGGTCGCGGCTGCTATGATACTCCGTGATTTTGATGTTATTGGTTATTATTTGCTATCCCTTTGATAGTTCCTCCAATTTAACAAACGGATTACAATTTTTAGAAATGCTGTCCCTGTTCCACCAATATTTCAATGGAAGATTCTCCGAAGAACCAGCGTCATTGATCCCTTATGCACCGGTGCACGTTCGAGAAATACGCCAAACGCACGCCCGATATTTGTACACGGGTGATATTTATCACATGAGAACGGGTCGTTCCTACAACCCGTACTTGAGTTAAACAACTCGACTGTGGAATAATTTATCGGCCTCTACATTTCCTCCCTCCTTCAACATGAGTCCAGATCCAGTTTCACTCTTTCCTTTCCTCAGAAAGACCCTCCCCACAGCATCCCTAAAGATGACCTAGACCCTGAAGGAACTTATTTTCCTGAGATCCTCCTTTATGGAGTTACGTTGGCTACATGCTTATTGACATCAAAACTCTCTCTGATCAGCTGTTGTAAAACGTTGCATTTTGAAAACTGGTCCGGGCTTGATAGATGTGAAACTAGTAAGTAACAGAGTACTCTAAATGTAAATACAAATAATTCCCTCATAGAGAATAAATGAAAACGTGTTTCGACGCCTTCCACCAGACTTTCCGTGGATTATCAGTTGGGTGACCTTGTGTTTGGCTCCCCGCAAGATGTGACTAACTAATAACAGATTTGTCAAAATTTACTTTGACACAAATAATATATTTTTTTTACAGTTAGAACAAGAATCTTCGCATTATTCCCCCTACATGAGTTTCTAAGGACTTTCGGTTTGAGATGTTTAAAAAATATACATCGTATAATTTTTTTCTCTTGATGATGTGGGCTGGCTTGTCATTGCCGGGGGGCGGTATTTTTAGCTGCGCCAATGCAAATGACATGTGTTTTGAATGCATTCGTGTAATATGACTGTCACGCGTATTGCGGTAGGGTAAACAGTGCCCACAGGAGCATGAAGGTTAGGTCTGAATTCTGAATGCTCCAGTTGTTCCTATTTGCTATCTGGTAAGCGGGTACCAGATACCAACTAGATCACATTGTCAGGCCAAAAATTGCACTGTCTTACAAGTATCGTGATCAAACTTCTCCATAAATGTATGATGAATTTTTTCCTGTGTTCCGAAAAAGGAAATTTGTCGTTGAAGAAATTTGGCAAGTACTTGTTTTAAACCACAAAATTTATTTCCGCTGTCATCCTGTTTTGAAATAATCCTAATACAACCTGAAAATGATCAATTGTCAATAGTTACGTCAATTTACGTCAATGATGCCATTGATCGTTTACAAGGGCAATTTAAGCGATTGACAATTGCTACTTTCTATTGGCGTCAGAATGATGGGTATTTTTATTGACCGCATAGACGCCATTGACGTAGCGGAATGATCTTTTCGTTGTGCGATTGACAATCGTTCGTTCAATTGTTCTATCTATCAAGCCCTTTGGAATCCAATTTCATTGCGGAACGAGATTGTGTTTTACTTATACTGCATTATATCGCACGATTGTTCAGACCGTATGGAAAGTAAAGTTGAATGTTTATCGCTGTATTCGCACACTATAGGATCTTTTCGTTGTGCGATTGACAATCGTTCATTCAATTGTTCTATCTATCAAGCCCTTTGGAATCCAATTTCATTGCGGAACGAGATTGTGTTTTACTTATACTGCATTATATCGCACGATTGTCCAGATCGTATGGAAAGTAAAGTTGAATGTTTATCGCTGTATTCGCACACTATAGATACTGTTTCTGCGGACATCCATAAACCAACTGGGGCGATAATATTGACGCGACGATTGAAGTTCCATCAATCGCACTTCAATACAGTTTATGCTGATGGATTTATATTTAGTATAATTTTCAGATAAAAATAACGAAAATGTATTTGCATTAGTTCAATTGGTTAGAAAGCAGCTCCCGGATAGACCGAGAGGTCCTTGGTTCGAGTCCCAGATGCGACCGTTACCTTTTCATTTGAAATTTGTTAATATTATCTTAAACTCGCTGAGGTACCCAGCGTTGCCTGGAGTCATATACGGTTTGGAGTAAAATTTTGATAATGTATTAACCCTACCCCTGCCACTACCCCCACTCAGTAATTTTCCTCTTATTTTGAACGTCGGGTGGGTAAAATTTCATTAATAAATACCAACATTCTACTTTAAGTGGTAGAAAAGGCGATATGGGTGGTTTTTTAAATCTCATTCACCTTTCTCTTATTTCGAAGGTCATGTTTGCAAAATTTTATCGAGCTTGGAATAAAACTGTCGATTTGTATACAAAACAAACACACACCACCCGCCCGGAACATTCTTCTTTATATAATAGAAGATAGAGGGTGAAGATAGATAGAAGAAGAAGAGCATTGAAGGTAGATGATTAAAAACATTATTGTGATATCGTAAAAGAAAATACTGTGAATTATTTTGGCTCAATTGACAAATTATCAAAATATAAATTTGATTTTGCTTTTATTAAATCGTCGTCTTTCAACTCAATGCTTTTAAATATTTATTTCTTTTCACGAATGACCCCTGAATTGTGATTAATGACATTGGCCACCCGTTTCGGAAGTTACACAAATCAGTCACTTGAAAATGACGTTAGTACCGGGCACTTGAAATGGAAATCACATTCGAATAGCGATGGGGTTTTAACAAAGGGTTAAAAGGGGGGTACCATTTGACCTCTAATGTTCATCAACAAAGGTCATGGTGTAGCCGTGGTAATGCTCGAATTCGATTCGGAATCGATTATTTTTTTAAAACTAATTGGATATCTAGATCAGGGGTCTCCAAACTTTTTTATCCCCGTGGCCGCATTGACTCCTCCGCTAAGTCCCAAGGGCAAAGATCTATCTAACTCATCATACCAACATACTGTAGTTTTGAATCTCATATCATTAATTACAGTTAAAATATTCAATTTCACGTTTACCTATGTCAGTTACTGTGTTTCTTAATTGGTCGTTAAATAATAACACCTGAATTTTATTTTGTGTGATTTACTTGCATTGTAAAAGTTACAATGTAATCAAAATAAACTACCGCGGGCCGGATTGGTGGTGCTAGCGGACCGGTGTTGGCCCACGAGCCGTAGTTCGGAGACCCCTGATCTAGGTCAACCTTGCTTATCAAATTTTCCACATGCAGTCAAAACCACAAAGTAGAGATTATATTGCTATAAATGTGAGCTCTGGTGTCATGAAACTTGCACACCTTATTCTGACATTTCTAGATCAGGGCAACTATTTTCAGCTCTCATTGCCATTTACATCATGAGTTATTGCGCTTTGGAATATCCATTAAACTGTAAAAAAATAAGACAACACAATTTTGTAAAAATACTATATTTTTCAATTAGTGTGCGATGTGAAAAATTTATGAAATAATTATCTTGATAATCAGGTAAACAGAGGTAGTAAAACTAGTAACTTGTGACAATTATTTAATACTTAATCCATTTTAATATATATTTATGTAAGTTATAAACTATCGATCGTAAAAAATTGAGGAAGTCTCTAATTTATGTCAATGTCCATATCATTACTATTCGTGATCGGATTTTTATGGTTGCTCTTTGACTCCCGCCGTGTAAACTATGCTTTCATGGCTTCATCGATTAAATTTGAATAAAGACGCCATCAGATCGGCATTTGATGGGGCTGTTTTATTAGTAGGTTGCTGAGAGATGAACGTTATTTTCATTATATAATAATAATGTCTTTGTGTTTGATTTTTAATTCTGTTCGTGTTTTTGAAAAGGTGATGGATTTTATTGGTTGTTTTTTTGGGGTGTTGATTGTTGTGCTTCCTCCTCATTCTTGAGTCAAAGTTTGGGTAGACTCGCAGTGTCCATCGTCAGGGCGGATTCTGTAGTGTAGAATGTTATTTTTTCTTTCTTCATTTATTATGATATCATCAGTGGCGTGCAGTTCATAAAGGCCCGAAAATCAATGTATTAACCCGTTTTGTCTAATTAATGTTAATTGAATGCTAATTAAATTTAACTCAATGGGTTATAATTCATATGGAGGTGAAAGAGATCTTATAGAAAAGGCTTGGAAAGTAGCTGGTAACGCCGGGTACTTCACCTGGTAACATATAATAATAGCTCAAAATGGGTACGCCATGTGCCCGGTCTTTCGGTTGCATTTTAAGCCCGCTACCAGAAATATTTACTTTCGTCAAGTTGCTCTATGCTATTATATAGCCTGACAAGATAGGCCGAGTGATACCATTACTAAAAATTACTGAAGTACCCGTACATAGTTCTACTGACTCCAGGCAGATGCAACTTTAGTACCTACCAATCTCTTTTCTTTTTTTAAATCAACGGTTTTTCACAAACTGGTAACGTTTCCATTCTGCTTTCACTCGGTGAAAAATGTACGTAAGTAATTACTTGAACTTCAAAGGTCGTTTATTTTTTTCTAATTTTTGACTATAAAGATTCTCAATGGAGAAAAGACGCGACAAAAAATAATAGCGACAGTTTACTGGACCGGAATTTATAAAATATCTGCGGCGCAGTTTCTAAAAAAAGATTCGCTGTTTTTGAGAAATTCGATCAATACTTCTTCCTTCCGTGTTTATCAATTTAATCTTTATGCGTTGTCACTTTTTGCGTTGAATATGTGTACATTCTTATATATTTCATGGCTGAGAAGTTGAAATCTTTGAATAGTAACTTCATTTTCATAAATTAAATTGTACGTAATTATTCCCCTTGCAGGCATTCGTTGAACTTTAATGACATTTAGCTGTTCAGTGTTGCAACTAAAGAAGGCAATGTAAATGCATTTGGAATGACCTTTATTACCATTATCTTCTATCACAACACGATATTTGAATAGAATAATAATAATAATAATGTCTTTATTGAAATTAAATTACAACTATAACTAAAAGACATGTATAATATAATAATGTAAGTGTGCAGTGGTTTATAAAGTAAAATAAAAAAAATAATAAAATAACATTCAATTTATTTTTTATAACTTATTGAAGTTTGTAAACCTCATTGTAATATTTAATCATTGAAGAAGATAATATTAACACATCCCAAAATGAACCACAAAACCGAAAAAAACAACAGAAATTAAAAAGATTTCAGTCGCATCTGGGACTCGAACCCAGGACCTCTACCTATCCGAAGCTAATGAGACCAGTTCAATTTAGGCCATTTACACCGATATCATACTTCAAGTTCAAGACTTGTTAATACTCTGTTCCGATTGCAATTGAGTTCGGGATGAAACTTTGCAATCATCATAAGGATAGCAGCCAATAATATGGGATTTTTAAAAATGGAGGATTAATATTAACAAGTCTTGAACTTGAAGTATGATATCGGTGTAAATGGCCTAAATTGAACTTGTCTCATTAGCTTAGTTGGTTAAGCGGTTACCCGTATTATGTATTTGCATCGTCAGTTTCTAATAATATTGGACTTTAGATAAATAGAATTTAAATATAAAAATAATTTGAACCTTTTAACAAAATGTTTCATAATTAATTTGGCGCACGGATTTTATTTTGAATGCATAACGATGTAAATTGAGTTAAACAAGACTTTTTTTCGCATTAAGTTTTGATAACTTCCTCTGATTTCATCAAAATATTTCAATGCGACCGAGCCGAGTTGCCGCTGTTAGAAATGGAACGAAAGAGTAGCTTTAATACCTGTTCTCCCTTTGTTTGATCTGCGGTAGAAAACACATAGCTGCTTATAAGCATCCAAAGCTTCCATCCCTAAATCAACAGTGACTATGTAACAATTAGATTTCTTTTCGAATGACGTGACCAAAATCATGAAAGTCACGAACTTGCAACATGAAATTATTTAAACCTTCGTAATCACTAAGAAGTGTGCATTAACACGACATTGCAGCGCATGAAATGTCAGTTTGTATCAAGAACCTCGGGTGAAACGTTTCAATTATAATTTATTATCGTCTGTTATTGCTAAGCGCGAAAATTTCATGGGAACCGCCGAGATGCGCATATCTCCGTGTGAATCTGAGTGCATTGTTCTCTCTTCGATTCGCCAGTAAACGTTGTGTATTCAGAGGTGTTTCCACCAGCCAATCATAATATTATCTACGTTTGATGTAAATGAGAAATTTCTGCGTTATGTTTGACGTATGTAAACATATTTATATGATTTCATTTCTCTTTAATTGTTGCTCTATGGTTTGAGTATTCGATTTGTATCCTTCGTCTGCCCGTTTATGGACACGAAGCTCCATTTGTACGTACTGGAACATACATGTTCATATTGCTGACGTGGCGGTTCGCCTGGTTCGCAAAAGTCTGTTCCTTCTCTTCTTGCCCATCCAAATTCAACGGCAATGTGGAACAGTCAAAATCGTCTCCGCTCTTATTCTCCGGTTCTTCTTACAGTACTTTCTTACGTTCCAAGCTCTGCAGTCTACAAAATTAAATTCTAGAGCACCGTTATTATTCTAGCTCTCATTTGCCTTATTAAATAGACCCCCCAAATTTTCTAAAGTTTTCTCTTTAACACCTGACAAAAGACATCGTAATTGGACGATTTATTCATTTTTCTTTGTACTTGTCTATGATTAATATCAATAACAGTCGGCCTAGCGTCAAATTATAGCTCTGAGATATTGTCTAACAAAAAAATTCCAGTTTGTCTTGAAGCGAGTAAAATTATGATTATGACAGATTTATGATTTCGTTTTTTGGTGTTTTCTCTATAAAATCACAATACGGTATTTTGTCTCTAAATTTCTAAACAATATTATGTGAAGATTATTATAATGTGTGTTCATTGCGCCAACGTATCAAAATAATATAAATAAATTAATAAATATATACGAATATGTAGGAGACTTAAAATCGAAAAAATTAGAGACGTGAAAACTTAACTGCTACAAAGCTAATGATACCAGAGAATATGATGTCTGAGAATATTTTTTTCCAAAAACCGGAACATTGCTATCAAATCACTGTGTAAAAAAAATGTACTTCTCTTGCGTTTTATTCATCTTGCACGAATAATTGCAGGTTTCGCATAATTTGCAATTTTTTGCAGCAACAATCCCATTTCTCTTCAGTTCACTGCAATCCCACAGAATTTAAATACGTGCGAATAATATGGCAGAAATAAGGCGCCACATTTTTTTAATCCATTCAGTTTAACTTCTTCGTTATGGTTTATCTTAATTGAATAATCACAAACCGGTACCTGTCAAATTAATAAGTGACTATATTCAAAGGCAGCCGGCGGGCTCACCTTGAACTTGCAAATCAAATAACAGTTACCAAAAGTAAGTGCTGCTTCATGGCGTGAAAGTTTGTATGCTAATTGATCCATATATTGTAATCGCCTGATCTTATATACTTTTCGTTTTCTGGTAAGCTCTATGAGCGTACTTGCCTGACGAGATGTGTGATAAACGAGTTGTCTTGGACAGGTGTTAGAGAAAACTGTGAAAGGCTTAGTTAAAAATGAGGGGAAATTGCTTGGTTAGAAATTTTGGTAATTGAAAATGATTGGTGCCTGGAAGAATGTAAACGACCCCAGCATTTAAAATTTCACGCTTTTTCTGAAGTAGGATCTTTCTTTGAAAATATGTGATTCTGATATCATTCCATGTCTTATTACTCTTTTCAACTTATTGAGGTCACCTTATTATTATTAAATTTTCAATTAATTTTTATATCAAACTTAACCCTCTGAACCCTATAGGCCGGTAAGCCGGCCTGATTTGGCGAGGCAAATACCCTGAAGGCATAATTTTTTTTTTGCTACCGGAAGTCTGCAATTATTATGAACTAAAAAAATAGTTTTCTAATTGACAATTGATTATTGATCGAAATTGCGTTTTTAGTCAAATATTATTTTTTGGTGAAAAATTGCTCAGGAACTCAGGGATATGGTGCTGATACAATGAACGCCTTAGGGTTCAAAGGGTTAAAAAGACGAAATCTTCTATATCATGGTCATATCGCCAGGAACACGAGATTAACCAACTGACAATCAATGAGAAGATTGATGAAAGCGGTGGAAGATGAGGATGCCAGAGATGTAGTCTGCAGGTTGCCCGGATGGTAAGAAAGGGCACTAGACGACGGCAAAATTAAAATCACAAAACAGATTCCGATGTCTGGATAATAGACTTCCTAGGGTTTGATTCTTGATCGCCCTAACATAAATACTGGATTTTTTTTTCTCTCTTATCCTTTTTTGCGATCTAATCCAAGTTCTTCTATTTCTCAAATAGGTATCAATTTTCTATTAATTATTCAAATCTTGCTATTATTCTAACCTCTATGTTGTGTCTGTTTGTTCCAGTGTCGCTGAAGACGGCACTGGTCGCTGGGCTCTGAAGAACGTCACCAGGGGCTACTTCCTGGGCTCCAGCTCCGACAAGCTGACCTGCACCGCCAAGGCTCCGGGAGACGCCGAGTTCTGGCACGTGCACCTCGCGGCCAGGCCACAGGTGAAGATTTAGACCATTACCTTGTTTGAAATTGACTCTTTAGAAATATATTTACTGATATCAAATCATTCAGAGTTGCCACTAATTATTAGCTGCGTCTGTTTGTAGCGTCTTGCTAAATTAATTACCGCCATTACACGATTTAAAACTGGAAATTCAGAATACTTTTAAATACGATGTTGAATCTCGTGGCTGTCTCTTGGATTGTCTTTGTCTATTTGTAGCATCGGTATAGCTAAATGATTTATCATAATTACACCCTTCGAAACTAACTTCAGGATTGTTAGCTCATTTCGTTACCAAGTTAAAGATACAATAAACTCAAACATTCCTAAAGCCACTACTATTTCTTGGCTTTCCTTCATTTATGTCTAATTTCTGTTTTGCTTATTGGATTACCGTTATTACACAAATTGAAAATGACTCTTCGGAATGCTGAAACTCGTCGCCATGTGACTGAGCAATAAATTCTTAAAATTGACGCTCGTAACTTTAGCATGTAAAAAGTATAGCTACTCTCACACAGCAATATTTCGCCAGTTAAAATTGCTGTTTTTAAAAACTTAGTACGATTCTTTCTTAGATTATCACAAATCCGAACTTCCTGAAAACGACTTATTTTTAGATATTATGAAACTGGTTAATCTAAACAGCGTTTTTCAGTTGTTTTGATCTACTGATATCTCTATATACTCGTACATTAATTTCTTTTAATTTTTTTTATAATTTCCCAGGTGAACCTGCGCTCTGTGGGCCGCAAGCGCTTCGCCCACCTGTCCGAGTCGCTGGACGAGATCCACGTGGACGCCAACGTGCCGTGGGGCGAGGACACGTTGTTCACGCTGGAGTTCCGCCAAGACGAGGGCGGCAAGTACGCGCTGCACACGTGCAACAACAAGTACCTCAGCAGCGGAGGCAAGCTGGCCGAGAAGTGCGGGGCGGACTGCCTCTTCAGCGCCGAATATCACTCTGGACAGGTGAAACCCTTTGAATCTTTTACTTCTAGAGAATTCTAACAAGATTTTTAATATGGACCTTACTCGATCGATCCCTGTGGATGGCGGTAAACTAGCCGAGAAGTGCGTGGCTAACTGCCTCTTCAGCGCCGAATAACACTCTGGATAGGTGGGACACGTCTCCCTTTGAATCTCTCCCTTCCACGGACTTCCAACAAGAGTTTCAATGTGGACCTTATCTCGATCCTTGTGGATGGCGGTAAGCTAGCCGAAAAGAACGTAGTAGACTGCTTATTCAGCGCCAAATACCACTCCTATCAGATAAGACATTTCTTTTGGAATCTCCTCCTTCCATGCGGACTTCCTGCCCCCTTTTTAACCCCACATTTCCCATATACCGTTTGCATGGAGTACGACAGTAGTAAAAGTCGCACCCCATTTTTTTTCTTTCTTTAATGTAGAATCTGCACTTGCTTAGCTCTGCGCTCATTGAAAAGACACCCGGTCGCTAGTATCATTAAGGGGAACGGCTGCGGTGCCTGTTTCATACAAAACTGAATTTTGGATTGGACGATTTTTTTTAAATTAAAGGTTTAGTAAATATCTAGTACGGATGAGAAGTATTTTATTTATTTTTGTTTTACCTAATGAAATATCAACCATTCAAGGAATTGATTTTTCGCGATTTTAGAGGCATCTTTAACAATTATTTAGGGGCTAACGGTGATTTAAAAAAAAAATTTAACCCATCTGCTTTGAAAATATAATGAAAAAAATAAGTGAAACTTCATAATGTAAAGCAATATTTATATCAACTTATTAAGTTATTTTTTTTCATGAAAAATGATGTGTAGGTATTACTCATTTTTCAAGTTTAATGTCATTAATATCTTCCTTTATTTTACGCATAATTTTCCTGCTTTGTTAATTCTCTCTATATCTTCCTGCTCTTTTTATTAAATTCCTAGTAACGATCTTTTTCAGTTGTCTGTTTTCGCGGAATAAATATTCCACCGGCGCGGCGTAGGTTTTTTTTAATAATTTAACGGTCATATCTATTCATTTCAATCTGAAATTATTTTTTCCCTACAATAGCAGGACTTGAAAGATCTACAAGATCTTCGATTATATCGCAATCAATGAAACTAACATTCACCCTGTTGTCTTGCCTGTAGTTGGCCCTCCGTGACAGCAGCGGCGCCTACCTGTCGCCCATCGGCTCCAAGGCCGTGTTGAAGACGCGCTCGCAGACCGTCACCAAGGACGAGCTGTTCTCCCTCGAGGACTCGCTGCCACAGGCTTCCTTCATCGCCGCGCTCAACTCCAGATACGTCTCTGTCAAACAAGGTAAGACCATACCTTTATTTCTTACAGAAACTCATCATTGGACGTCTAATTGTATGCAATTAAAAACATAGTTTTTTTTATTAGTGATCTGGTGGTATGAAGTGGTCAGAAACCAACATTTGTAAGTTATGCGTTGATAAAGCATATTTTTATAATTTAAAAAATATAACAGTAACTTTGTTTACATCACTTTTATTTATACTTTCGCCGACCGGGTTTCGCTACTACTGTAGCTTCTTCAGGGCAGTATACAACTAAACTATGAACTAAGATGCACATGTGTTATAGATTATCATGTAAGTACGCCGTCACAATGTGGGTTAACCATAGTTCGAAAATAGCTTTGATCGCCGAAACAGCTATCACAATAATAAAAACTAAAATACTTGCAGAACTTAATAATAAATAAAAATTATTTTTTTATTTTTATTTTTAAAAAAATGGTGTTCTACGAATTAAACACAATAACAATTAATAATTAATTAACTAAAATATGCTTTAACAGCCCGTCCTTTGGGTTATTATTCAAAAAGTAGGTAAAAAAACATCATGTTTTTTTCATTAGATTTCGCAATAACAATACGTGTGACTAGTGACGTAACTTGTATGGGAGAGACGAAAATACCCCAACACATCCGTTAGCTTCGATTGACCCCGAAATACTAAACGAGATGACGCAGGAACAAACTTGACGTATACGAATGTTTTGTGGGTTTCGGGTACAGCTTTTTTTGTACCTGAACGTACGGGATACGGCTTGTTACGTTCGGGCGATAATATAGCGTCCATATCACGTACGTTCGTATGGGTAGAGCGGTTAATGGCTAAAAACTGCGCCTTTTATACTAGTGCTTTTAGTAGTGCACCCTAATTATACTACAAATATTAAGGAATACATTGATAAAATCTCTAATTTGGACTTTACGTTGTCATAATCCGCGTCTGATTTCGCTACATTTTGATAGATCCGCCCCTTGGAAACGAAACCTGAATAGCCACTTCTAGCAAACCCCATCAGATTAACAATAAACATTTAGTGCACCATTAAATGCAATGGTTTTCTGATCTCTTTTTGCTGCCGACCATCAACATTAAAATCTAAACGGCGCGCCGTACCGGCCTCGAATAATTAAAACATGCTGTGAATTGATTTGAAGTAATGTTATCTTCTCCAAGAAGCCGAGTTAAAATGAATTTATTCAAATGTCAAACAGAAAAACGCATTAATTAATCCAGTTTTTACTAGCGCAATACAAATACATGCAGCTTGGCAATAAAAAGCAGAAATTTTATAAAGTGGAAATAATTTTTTAACTCACTTCGTCTTTCAAATTTGTTCTTTACATTAACTTATTTTCACATTCGATTTTGACAGTTTGTTGTAAAGAATCGAAGCAAAACAACTTAACCCGTTTATATTCACGTTTTTTTAAATTTATTATTTTGATCTGTGAATTAGTTTTTGTTTTATTTTTCTTTAACATCTTTAAAAAGATATTTTGATATTTCAAAAATACAAAAAATCGCCTTTCCATGTAATTACCTTAGAATATGATGGAAAATCATCGCCTTTGAGAAAGTACCACAAACACCGTTTGGTTAAAGTAAAAAATATGCGCTTGGATCATTGTGCTTTTTTAAACTTACTTTAATTTTCCTGTGAGCGATCTTTGTGTTGCCATTTAAAACCATTTAAGCACCCTCAATTTTTTCCTACTGTTAAATGTCAGATATTCAATTACAAAGTACCGAAAAGATGTTGCGGACTGAAAAGAGTCAACAGAAATTTAATGACGCCGTTTGATTGTTTTTAGTGAGACGCACAAATAGTTTTTTGTTGTTGTTTTGTGTATAAAAATTATCGCCTGATATTCCAATCCTCTTCTCACTTCTTTTGTTCCATTTCCTTCAAGGTGAACCCTAAATAATACATATTTGCCAAAACAAAATTATTACTAGACTTCTACCTATTTATACGAGTATGAATGAGTACGATTAGAGGAGCAATACGCAGTGTTATTTTTTTTAACCCCCAGTGGGCTTTTACATAAATATGACATGAGAAGTAAAATAATTAAATATTTCAGCAAGTACTGAAAAAATACATTAAATAAAAACAGGTGAAACAAAATTTAAAAATACAGTGGTCAGATAGTTTTACAGAAAGAAACGACAGAAGGATTATGAATATGGTGGGAATAAGTGGTTGATGTAGTCCACAAAACAGTAGATATGTTCGTATAGTAACAGTAGATGAGTTTCGTCGTCGGCTCATAAATCTGAGTGATATGTAAATCAATCTTATCAATATACTCAATAATATTATCTTATTTTTAGTACTCAATTTTAAACGCATTTTTGCCTCATAGCACCAACCAGTACCTATCAAACACATACACATAATTGTTTACTCTATAATATTTGTTTTTCTCATCTCTTCATAAGTACGTTCATGGGTTTTTTTCTGTACATCTCTTTATACTTATTACACTCTTTTCTAGATTTTATTATATTACCATACTATGTCAATATTAGCTTTTTCCCTTCTATTTTTGTATAATGGCACTTAATATGAACTTAACTTGTCAATTTGACTGTCCTAAATCCGGATTTGTTCCCATTTGGGCAATCGCTTTTTTACATTTTATTGTTTAATAACGTGTGTTTTTAAAATATTTTTTTTTAAAACTGCAAGAAATACAAATTCAAAATGACGATTATTGCATACATCCTCAACGATTATTAACAAGATATATCTATTCAGTGATTGTGAGGTGTGTTTTGTATTTTTGCCTCTGTTTTTTAATTATTTGTAATGATACTTGCAGTATGTTATTGCCAAATTTGTTCGTTAGACAAATTAAATATTTAGTTGCTGTATTTCGTGAAGGCTATCTAATCTACCTATGTACCTACTGTGACGTATTTTGCACCTGTGTCACTGTTGTAATTTGAATTTTTATAATAAAATAATATGTATAAATATAATTCACAAAATTAACTTTAGATATCATCTAAGTAACATATTTGTTTTCCATAGTGTGAAACCACTGTATTGGGGAATGGGTACTGTAGTTGTGCTTAGGTATACTACAGTGAAATAGTGTATTTTGTCGGGTTGTTCTTGCGGGGTATGCGTAAGTTTACGAGTGTTGCTCGTTCTTGGTAATTAAATAAATACCTATCATTAGTTCGAGTTATTATTGTTCGAGTCGAATATTACAAATCTACTCGTTTACTGGGGCGTTATATCGATTTTCTCGAGGCAGTGGCTAGACAGTAGACAGTTAATAAACACAATATAAGGCTGCATGAGAAAGGTTTATGAACGGACGTTTTATCTGATGTGTACACTGTAGATCTGTAGACGAAGGGTATGAGGACCAAGAAGCAGACTGTATTGATCACAACACTTTCTCTATTTTGTAATAAATAACTTATGATTTTTCTACTGCCCGAAGCAAGTGGCAAGCAATGGGGTTTGTCGCTTTCGAATTTCGTAAACATCTATAAAATTTTGGGTACAAATCTTATTTTAAAAAAATCTTAGTTTTTACAATAGGTACGATCTGACATTTAAAATTAGACAAAAATGTAAAATGCTGCCAGCTTTTAAAAGGTTTTAAATTACAACACAGAGATGGCTCATAAGAAAATCAAGGAAGCTTAAAAAATACAATGCTACAAGTGCATATGTTTTACTTTAACCAAACTGTGTTCAGAAATTAGTCGTACTTTCCGAAAGGAGATGATTCTACATCATATGTTATTATAAAATAATTGAACATTTGTATTTCTTTTATTATTTAACGTTTTGCAAGGAAAATAATTATAAAAAAGGGCGATTTTTTTTTTGTATTTCTAAAAGTTTGTTCGTCGAAATAACGATGTATTAGATGTTACATAAATAATTTCACAGATCAAAATTACAATTTAAAAAAAAACTTTAAAATTTAATTATGATGATTTTTCTTGTTTCTTTAAAACGAACTATCAAACACAAATATGTAAAAACATTTGAAGATGTGGAACACATTTCAAATATAAATTCAGTAGTTTGGTGTTGCCATAGTAATGAAAAAAATTGTATTTCCAAAATAATAAATATCAAGCTATACCTACCCTATTTATTATTTTTGGCTTATACGCAATTTGTTTCGAATTATCAATCTGACGGAAATTTGTCAAAACTGACAGACCACCATTGAGAATCGAAACGTTTGTTGGAAACTTCTTGACCATCTTTGGTGACCAGATCTTCCCATCTGTCCCCTCTTTCTCTTCCTCCCATCTCCACATCCTCCACCATCACACATTCCCAAAATGGGATGCCATAATTACAGTAGGTACTGCTGTGCCGTATTACTTTTAAGTAATTATTTAACTATGTACTTTGTTATTACACTTATTACTGGTAAGAACTTGAATAAACTCTTAATCATCCACCAATAAATAAATAATTTTTGAAAAAGGCCGGCGGCCATCTTGACTGCCAGTGACTGGGCCTTTCGTGCAGGCGTCACTGATTATACCGAGTAGTTACCGAGTCAGTGCTTTCCTTCTCCAGCCACTCAAGTCTGGGTTCGCGACTTCTTATCCATATTATTTATTCCTCAGCACGCAGAACAAACCTGAACGAACGAAGCAGCCTAAGGGAACGAACTCATTACATTGCACTTTAAGTGTATTCAATCCCGTTTAAATAAAGGTATGCCGCTGAAAGCTTCATTGCTCTTCTTTTTCTATTTCATGCTTCGTTTGTATGAAAGAATGAGAGGTTACGATGGAGCTATCAGCGGTATGCCTTTATTAAATCCTGTCTTCAGTTCCTACCGACAATTTACTACGAGTTTTTTGTATTCATTATTTGTTGCTGACTTTTAAGATACAGTATGTAGGTACACACGTTCATTAGACAGACCTAATTACTTGCATATTAAGTTGTCTTTTGTAATGTTCTTGCTGGGTTTTTAATCGAGTGTATTTCTCATTACGTCGCTCCAGATTTATGCTCCATTAAATTAAATATCAATTTGAACGTATTTTGTGAGATTAAACAGCTTTCCACATAGGCAGATGGATGTTTGAATAATTTTACATTCATGAAGCAGATCTGCGCAGTGCCATATTTTACAATTTTATTAATTCGCTGGGATAAATTAGTGAATAAAAAAAGGTGCATCGATAAAAAGCAGAACAAAACTATCGGGCCGTAAGTTCTGGCGTCATGAAAATTGTACTGCTTTTTATTTCTCGAATTTGTAGATTTTTTTAACCTCTATATATATGAGTCTGTCTGTTTGTCCCCGATTTTCTCGAAAATTGCTCGACCGATGCTTGTCGTTTGGATGCCATAATTGATTTGACAGCGAAAATAATGCCTTGTGACGACTATAACTATCTCTAAACAAAGAAATAAAGAAACATTCATTAGAAAATTTTATTTCATTCAAAACATTTATTTTAAAAAAAATATCTAAATAATAAAGTTCTTAAGTAAGACCTACTTGTGTTTTCCATTTTGAAAATATTCTACACAAACAAACCTTCTTCTTTTGAATATGTAATCTGTGGCTAACCAGAGCGGTATATCTATGGGCTAACACCTCAATACAACATGGCGGGTTCGATGTTTTTAATACTAATTTTAAAACGTTATAGCAACAGTTTTATATATAGATTGCAAGAAATCAGTCAACATTTTAAAAATTACGCGCGATGTTCCAAACACACATGTCACATTCAAATGTTGACTTATTCTATACAAAAAATGTGCATGTGTGCGCAATGAAGAAAAGGAAGGCTCGTTTGTGTTAGTGTCAAAAAGGCCGTGCCTTTCGTTACAAATCACGAATCCAGCAATCAGTACCATCTGTTTGTACCTCTATTAATTAGTACAGCTTTATAAACAAAATAATTATCTTGTTTTGTTGGCTTTCTTTCATGCAATTGTGCGTTCGAAAAAAAATATGGGCATTTTAAATATCCAGGAATTCGGTTGTAATGTGCATAAATTAAGCGGTTATTTGGATATTTAATCTGGGAGGTAATCCTAACCAACATCGGCTAAAGCCATTAGTTTAGTCATTCTCAGTGTTGTTTTTATTGCCTAGCCTGATTAAAAACTCTGTGCACGCCACTGCTTAAGATTATCTATGTTACGAGATAATAATAAAACCCCACAGAACATCCTAATTATATTTTATACCCCATGTTAAAATATTAATGTTCGCTAATTACTCTTCAACTTCCTCCCCTTTGTTATTTGTACGTCTTCATTAAATAATAACAACCAGCCCCTAGTTCCTCCACCCCATTTCCAGTGACAAGATCCAGATGGCCGTCTCGACTTTTAAAACCACTCTCATTCTCCTTATCGTGATGGCCCTAATGTTTGTTCATTAAGTTATTTTGGCAGTGGCAACATTGAACATACATGGCGTGTTTTCTAACACTATTTAATTAAAGTACCTACGTCATAATATTAAGCTTTAAGCTGCATAGTCTGACATTAAAAAGTTGACAAAAATTGAGGGAGCGATCGTTTCGAATGGTAACACAAAGATGGCTCATCGGAAAATTAAAGTAAGTTTAAAGAAGCATAATGGTCTACGATGGTAGACTCTACGTCCATATGTTTTACTACCAAACGGTGGTCAGAAACTAGTGGTACTTTCCAAAAAGAGACGATTTTACCTTATATTCTAAAATTATTTTAATTTATTTTTTATTATTTAATGATTTGCACGGAAGATTTGCATGGAAATGGGATTTTGTTTGTACTTCTGACATTTTATATAGGTGGGTAGCGAAGTAACCGTGTATTAGATGTTAAATATCTGACGGTCTCCGTGGTCGAGGGGTAAGGCTCTCGACTACGAATCCAAAGGTCGCGGGTTCATAACCCGGCGTGCACAAGTAAATTTAATTTAATTAATTTGTGTTGTTTCACAATTATTTAATTAAAAATAAGATGTAAAATATTTGCGCACGATCCATTGTGGAAGATACTCTCAGTATCGCCCTGGTGAAAGACCACCTTATTATTAATTTACATTAATATCTATGTTTAGAATAGTATAAATAAAAATATTAATATGTATAAAAATATTTTTTTGCCTTGATTTTGTTTGCTTATTAAAAAAATATTAAATCGTTTCTAATTTAAATTTGTTATTTATTATTTTGCATTTTGCATTTTATAATTATTTTTGTTTATTCAATCATTTTAATATTTAATCTAACTTATTGTTAATTTTTGTAATTTGTCTATTCTTACGTTATTATTTTTCTATGTTTATTATTTGTCTATTCTTGTCATTATTTTTGTCAGTATACTGTGTATCCTGATGAGGGAAGCTTCGCTTCTGAAACATTTTGATATTTATATATTAGATAGTTGTTTAAACAAAACATTTCCTCTTCACATTAGATCATTTTCTATTTTTTGCTTAAGTACGCTGCGCACGCATCCTTGTAGTTAGGTGAGGGCTATTGTCGCGCTGTTTGGACCCGCACACAATCAGGTCTTACTACAAATATAATAGTTTACTAAAACACTAATTGCACGTGTGGACGACACGTATCACTTTTCTCAGGTCAGTGATTTAGTTACCACTTATCACTGTCCTTGCTACTGGCTAAGTGTAACCTATCCACATTTTGGGTATTGGTATATATAATCGACAGTGCGTAATAACAAATTAGCGAACGCAGTCATTACCTCCCGTGAGAATATCGTGTTTTTGTGTCGCTCTCAAATAATGTTTCAATGCCATTGTAATTTGCAGTTATTCAACCCGTCATAATACTGCAGTTGGTATCCTTGACCCGTCCACGTTCATTTATTGTAGGTAGGTACTGTTCATATCGCATGACTCGTTTTCCTGTTTTCCTGGATCTTTGGCGACATATTAATGTTCAATTTTGAAATAACTTGAAATTTATAAACGTCATTGTAATATATTTTTAATCATTGGTTTAATGTTTAATTTTGAGAGTTGTTAATATTATCTTCAAAGATTAAAAATATATTACGATGGGGTTTATAAGCTTCAATAAGTTATTCTAAAATTGAATATTAATCCTAGACTTGTAGAAAAAGTCAACAAATGTTGCATATAAATAAAAATCGGATAGGTATATCCAAGACACTATCTAAAAGTTGCAAATAAATTCGGATAGAATTTTGTATTCATGGTAAAAAGGTAGCAGCCAAAAATATATGGGAATAATTTGAAGGTGATATTAGAAATCAAAGTATGACACCGATAAAAATGACGGAACGGATTGGAGTAGCTGTAGCTCAATGGATTAGAGCGTAAGGTCCCGGATAGACCATGGGGTCCTGGTTTCGAGTCCCAGTTGCTACCGATATCTCTTTCGGTTTCATGTATCATTTTAAGAGCTGTTAATATTATCTTCAATTTAAAAATAACATATTAATTCAATTCAATTCAATTCAACTGTTTATTCTTTTTAAAAATTTTACAAAATTTACATTTTAAGGCATTTTTAAAGATGATATAGGATGTACAACATCCAAAATAATTACTTATAAAAAATAATAAAAATTAAAACAAAAAATAAGTTAGACATACATAATCTCAGTAAATTGTATACAAGGCATACTGGCATTATGCAAGTAGCAACAAAGCTTTACGTTTAAATTCAACTTCATTGATACTAAATATGTCGATATCCGAAGTGATTCTATTTAACAGCAAGATTGCCCTCCCCACCGGCATGACCATTGGCAAGTTGGTCCTGCAGGCCGGGAGATAAAACAGTCTATGCTGTCGGTGACGGAGATAACCATCGGGAACATAGAAATGAATGTTCTCCATGACAGCCGAATTTTCGAACCATCCGTGAATCAGTCTGAAGAAATGTGTCACAATGTGTACATCCCTTCTGACCCGCAGATGGTTCATTCCGAGCATACCTAGGAGAAAGTCGGTAGGATAGAGCCACGGGTAGTAGCCATATTCCCTCAAATAAAAAAATCTTAAAAATTTCTTCTGAACTCTTTCCAACATGAGGGAATACTTCACCTGATGTGGGCTCCAAACCACCGACCCACTCTCAAGCCTACTCCTTACTAGCGAGTTATATAAAATTATGAGAACCCGAGTGTCTTTAAAATTCCTTGAAGTACGTAGGACAAAACCCAGCAGTTTTAATGAAGTACTACAGGCGACTTCAATATGAGCATGAAATGTCAGACTACTATCAAACACGATACCAAGATCTTTCATAGTGGAGACACGTTTTAAACTTCGGGCGTTCATATTATACCGGTAAAACCAAGTATGACACGCCCTTGTGAAAGAAAGAATGAAACATTTTGAAATATTGAACTCAATCTGATTTCTCTTACTCCAATCAATGATTCTATCAATATCCGATTGGATTAATGGTTTCGTCTCCCCACCTCTTTTCAATAATAATAATAAGAGTTAATTTCTATAGCACAGTTTTGTGAAGGTTCACCTCGAGTGCGCTTTATACTAACTAACCTAACATAATATAATTAGAAAATAACCGACATACTATAAATATATACACAAATTAAAACTATGACTTCAAATATTCCTGAGCAGCAGACTCACTTACATGAATATTTTTGATATTATGTAACAATTTAGTATAAGCTAAGAGTGTAAAGAATCAAATATAAAGTAGGTACAAATAAGAAAAGATCAAGATAATATTTGACAGTATGTACATGGTTTTCACTAGATCTAAGGACATTGAATAACAGTGA